>JAVYIG010004482.1:0-160763 GCA_035222895.1 Strongylocentrotus droebachiensis | reverse complement strand
AAAATATCTTGCTTAGACTAGAATCTAGATCTAGTCTACTCTCATATGAACACTCATAAAAAACAACCGTGCAGATAAACTACAGAAAGGCCAAGGTGGTGTCATAATTTGTTCGGCATATAAAAGTATTAATGACTGCTTTAATATTCGAGAAATAGTTGTTTTTATACGCTCTCGGGAAGGTTACAATTAGGCTATTGCCCTCGGCCCGCCTCGGGCAATAGCATAATTCTAACCTTCCCTTGAGCGTATAAAAACAACTATTTCTCTCAAAGCAGTCATTAATACTATACTATTGCCCGTGAAGTAGAATTAATTTATTCTAACTTCTTGTCATGAGGTTATTGTGAGAATATGACTTATTCTTGATAGATAAAGTTTCAATCTTCTTATGACTTCATCGATCAATATAAAGAATTATAGAGATTGGTAAATCAAACTCTGAGAATAAATAAACATAATATATCAATAATAAACCATATTTTTAAAATCATTTCATGAAAAGAGGTGGAAATAAATTATCCAACTTAATGGGGAACTATGTATACTAAACCGTGGTGATTATACATGAACGCCTTTCTCATCTTCGATCATCACCATCATCCTCATCGTCATTATTATCACCATAATTATCTTAACAATCAACATGGTTATAGCGATGCAGTAAATTGTGAAGTGCTGGTGCCGGGCAATCGCCTCGTCGTAAGAGGGCAGGTTTACCTCTTTCTGGTCAAAATGAAGATGTTCTCTAATCTTGATACTCTTCGATGTCTTATTGATACTTGATCTTATAACAATAATTCTGCGATAACGCTCGTGTATGTTAGGCACACTCTAAGGTGTTTGCTTTCTTTCTTATTGGTGTCGCCCCATTGTCTCCACCCCCGTCTCTTTTTCACTTTCTTAATTTCATCTCTCACTGTTTGTCTTTAATTCTTATTCTCCTTCACACTCCCTCCCTTTCTTTCTTTTTGTTCGTTCTCTCTCTCTCTCTCTCTCTCTCTGTCTTTCTCATTCTTATTCTATTTCACACACCCTTCACTCTTCCTCTCGTTCTTTCTTTCGTTCTCTCTCTCTCTCATCTGTCTCTTTCATTGTCATACGTTATAATACTGCCTATTCCCCATTTCTCTCTCTCCTTCTCCTTTTTCGATGTAACGAATACTTTTCTTAATCAATTGATTTTCAAAGTTATACTGAAAGATTGACAAATACCGATAGACTGTTATCAATTATGTTTTTATTTTAATTGATTGGGCTGATGAATTGAAAAGACGCGTTGAAAAGGTTTTGGTTTTTGGAAAAAACGAATTAATACCAAACTACTCTTTATAGTAAGGACATTTTCGTCATCTGCTTTTTACACTTTTGACGAGTGATAAATCAGGTTTTTAATCAATACAGACTATCATATCTTAATTTAAAAAAGTTAATCCGTCTGACATAGCAATGCAATTGCGATATATGCTTAAATGTGCAATCATAACCAATAACAAAGAACAAAATTAAATTGTACAGTTAAAAGAATAATCTATATTAATGAGATTTTATTATAACTTTTTACGGCATGCTATACGCAGAAATATTTTTAAAAAATAAGCACACGGTAAAGTATTTCGAACAAACAGTCCACACATTAAAGATAACATTATTTTGGTTAAAATATACTTTTACAGGAACAGTGCCAATATTGGGGGTAATGATATACAAAAGAAAAGTTTACTTGTATGTACAACTTTTTGAGGGATTAATGTAAAAGAGAAAAGTACAACTGAAGAAGAGATACAGAATAATAAGTGTACATAACTGATGAGATTCATAAAGAGCATGTGTTGTTTTCACTACGACGGTTTTTTAGATAGATGCATATGAGTCTGGGAAGATGATTTTCAAGGGTATGCAAACAAATAACATAACACATTCAAACGTAGGTGCAATTTGATATAGATGCCAGAGATTATAAAGTTTACGGAATTGCCTGAACATTTTGTTTTCATTGTATATAGCACAAACACACAAGTATGAAGAATTCGCATGCCTTTACAATAAGAGCACAATAACAAGACGAACAAGATATATCAATAATGACTCAATATGATGAATTCAACGTATCGGCTCATGAAATTGTCCACACAACGTGGAAACTAATAGGTCTTTACAATGTTCGTGAATTTACAAAATACTATGGTAATAAGCATAAATCAATGATATGATTCAAAGATATTAATCAATATGATAAGTTCCATGTCTCAGATCATGAAATGGTAGTGTCCACAAAACTTCAAAAGAGCGGGTTTTTACAATTTACCTGTATTTACAATACTATCACAAATTATAAAAATATAAATCAGTAATAACTCATATGATGAATCAAATGTCTCCGTTCATGAAATCGTCCATACAACTTCAACAGGATGGGTCATTACATTCGATGTTCAAGCTAATAGTATACACCAGTGACATTATATTGATGAAACAGGCTTTGAATCTGAAAAAGATTTGGAGCAACAAATGCCTCTCCAAAATCCCCCTTGAAGCATCGCGATAACTTTAGAAATGGAAGAAAAATCGCCAAATCTTAATATTATCGATATTAACCTTTTTTTTTAAACATAAAATTGCCTCACTGTTTCAAAGTGGCCAAGCCTATTAGGAATTTGTCTCAATCCATGCTTTATCTTAATTCCATACATTGAATATTTGTCCACATGAAGGTTTCAAAAATATGTTCATTAAACTGAAAATAATCGTATACAAATATTAAAAACAACATACGAAAAAATTCATCCGGCATATTTAAAACATTTTGTACCCAAGCAGTACTCTCCACTCGCGTTGTTCAATTAATGAAGAAATCATATAAGTTACTATGATTCTAATTTTCAAAAGCATATTTAGAAATAAAATATGATGTAATTACTGAAAAGTAAAACATTGTTTTATTTCGGGTATGGGGTTTTTAACAACTTCTAAAAACTCATCGAAATTTCGAAGTAATATGAAGTAACAATAATCCGTTATAATTCAATATGTTAAACTAAATCCTTCGTGAGAAATGCAAATGTTTAACTTCAAGTGGGTTATATGCATAACCAGATAAACGTATATTCTATCGAGGGTAATTAGATTTGCAATATGAGGTTTTCGGTGTATTTATTTTGATGACTTTAATATGCTATAAATCTCATCTTGTACACAACAAATGTGTCTCCGTTACAAGCTACACGATTACCAGAATGAGTTACGAAGCATGGGCTAGTGTAAGAGCATCGGTCTGATGACTCGTACTCCACGATCCTCCTTGCCTGGATGATACCATCACATGACACCTGATCAACTGCGTAGATAGTACGCGCTCTATTACAGTGTGTGACGTAGAGTGTGTCTGTCAGTTTGTCAACGCTACACCGTGGCTCATACCACTCATCAGAGTGTATGACAGCCTTCTCTTCTCCTAATCGTGAGATGACAGTGAATTCATCACTATCTGTCCACACAACGATATTACCTGATGACAAGGCTTGTATCTTACCAACCACCTCCTCGCCCTGCATCGTAATAGTGTTTACTATCTTACCATCAACAGGATTGATGACGTAGATATTAGACTGACCGTACAGAGCAGCGAGGATCATCCCATCGCTGTCAACATCAACGTGCACACCAGTAATACCAGTATTCCTCGTTATGCTGATGTTTCTAATCACCTTCCATTGTCTGTCATAGAGAGTGATGAATCCATCGAAATTGCCAGTACCTAAAAAGCCTCGTGTCCGCCCCTTACCACATACTATTAGGTTGCTATCTATGGGGGCGCATGATGTAATAAACACGTTACCATCTCCTTCAAAGACTTTCTGTGTGTGTTCAGTGCTGATATTTGTAACATACATGTTATAGTTCCTTACGTCCCGCACACATATCTCATCATCACTGATGAAACCTCGCACCATAGGGTCAATAACAATCGATGGAATGTGGATTGACTTGACAAGCTCCCATTTACCGATATAGCCATCAATTCTCCCGTAGTGTCCCCCACCTACCTCACCCTCGAGAAACTTCACCTTTTTAACTTCACGCTGTATTCTGTCGAGACAGTCGCTAACATCTTGATGAACATTTATATTTAAATTGTCATCTAGAGATGCAAGTACTTGAGGAGTTTCATTCACCAAAGTTTTGTCATGTTGTTCGATTCGTTTGATCTTGGCGTCAACATTATCCATAGTGCTTATTGCATGCTGATTCCTACTTTTTAGATCTTTTATCTTTTTAGCAACCACTTCGCTGATTGCCTTTGTCTCTGATTCGAATTTTGCTTGATTTTCTTTGATCGTTAGTTGTTGGTGTTCTGCTTTTTCGTGACATGATTCGATCCGTTTTCCCCTTTTTTCGTTAATTATTTGTATTTCTTTATCCGCCTCCTCGTCGATCAAACGAATCGATCGTTTCTCTTTGTCTTTCACGCTCTTTAATTTGTCTTCGAATGCCACCTTAAGTTCATCGTTGACTGATTGAAAGTGGTTACTTGCAGAGGTTGCAGTGGACTCTAGTTTAGAGTCAAGCGCTTTCACTTGTTTCTTCATTTCCTCTATCTCTTGCTGCTTGTCATCCAGTTTCCTCCTCCTCTCCAAGATGACATCCTCGATGTCGTCTAGCTCACATGGTTTGTGGCAATGCTCTTTGGTAGCGCATGGATGACATACGGGGATTTTGTGTTCTTTGCAGTAAAATTCAATTGGCTCCCCGTGTTTGTCACATGACCATGTCATGTCATGACCTTTTCTAGGGTGTAGCTTGACCTTTCCATCTCTCTCTCCTGGGAACTTAGACGCCATGTTGCGGAGCAAATGGTAGCAAGTAACCTGCATCGTTAAAAGTAATACAAATTGAATTAGAGAAATGACATTAAGAGAGGACAAAGATAAGCGGGTCGGGACACAGGGAAAGAAAAAGAGATGTACGGTTAATGAAAAATGTACGCAAATCTTTATGGAGGGTAAAGGAAAATAATAGGAAAACAGAAACATAGAATAGAATATCAAGCATTTCATCTTATCTTTTTTTAATCATTCTGTGTTCTACTCCTATTGCTGATCAGTATATTATGATGGATATATTCATACTGAGTCAGGCGAATAGGAATAATGCGTGCACTATGGGATCATTACATTCGTTTTGCAGCGCGCCCTAACTATACTCAGCACTAAAATCAACCAATAAGACAACCATTACTTATCTATTGTCCTAGTTCTAAATTCGTTTGATCAGATGATTAAAATTATTCATTATCACAAATGTAAAATATCACTTACGAGCAGTTTGTTTAATTCCGTTGCGATGAGGACTTCTCCACTATGAGATAAGTATGTAGTAGTGTACAGTTCGCATGTGCGCGATTGTAAGCACAGTGCGTATAATTTGTGAAATATCGGGTATTTTCCAGCGGATCTAAATGGTATATCACTTACAAACAACCAGCATTATTATCCATTGCGATGAGGACTTCTCCACCATGAAACACAACGATGTAGTATTACAGTGTACAGATTGAATGTAAACAAATGAAAGGAAAGTGAAAGTGAAAATGAATTGGAGTGCTTGTGAAATATCCGTCATTCACCAGCCATAGCTGGACTTTGGACTATGTTTTCAATAAGTGGATCATATCTCGTTTATAAACGTTATTTGATCCACTTATTGGAAACAAAGTCCAAAGTTCAAAGCCCTCTCTTAAAGGTATAGATCAGTTTTGGTCATGCGATTGCAATGTGAAAGAAATGTTGTGGAATCGATAAGAAAAGGTTTATCATCTAGCATATAAGTATTGGTGTGTACTGCAAGGTTCTGAAATCAACAAAATGATAAGAAATTTGGCCCAGTCTTGGTAATGTTACAAGCACTGTTCACGAAAAGATGTTCATGGGACTACGCGATATCTATCCAGGCCGGATTGGAATGATAATATACCAAATCAATCAATTAATAGGCGGTTTCCCGGGAAAATTTGTATAATCCCGTATTAGTCAAAACATATGATTGGTAATGAGAGCTTCCATTTCGTTTTTCGAGAAGGGGGGGGGGGTGTGCATTTCCAAAACTAGTCTTTACCTTCCCTTACAAAAAAAGTACCGTGGTAACCATTGTTTTTTGGAGATTACGTGCAGAGACTTACTCTTTAGTTACCGGCAAGCGAGGGAGTGCTACTATAAAGGTAATGGCAGCATGGTCTGACGGCATGGCAGGCAGAACACTTACGTTGTTGGTGGAGTGGTCGGTGTCCCTCAATATAAGCAAATCCAATGTGTGACCATGGAAATGAGTTGGCTCAGATATCTCCTGATGCAATCCATCTGATTCTAACAGGTCAAGCATAGCTCTTCCATCAGTATCTTGGGAATTATCGACATGATATTGAAGTTCCCTCAAATCAACAGATGGTTGCTCAGCAAGCTAGCATATTATAGGAGTTTCGAATATTCATCAAGGAATTTTCTGATGCTACCCCTAGACGGTGGCCTGTAGATGACAATCAGCGTAATTGGAACTTGGTCTGTAGAAAGGACCTTAACTTCCAGACATTCAAATGTCTCAAAGGTATAAGCTTTAGTTTTAAAGCTGTATTGGTTTTTCACCATGACGCAAATTCCTCCGCCTCTTTTTCCTTTTCTTGGCAGCTTCAGAAGATGATGTTCACGTAGCGTGCTTCTAATATCAACTAAAACAGGTTCATCCCGGCTATCCCCTCGCAGCCAAGCTTCAGTAATAGCGAGGATGTCAAGCTCCTCTGTAAGCACTAAGTCACAGACTTCTGTAGGTTTGTTCATCATGGAATGTGCATTCCACAGGCCAATTTAAACAGGCTTTAGGCGGCATCCTGATGTGGTCCAGATGAATAATCTTTCTTGCAGAAGGTCTTCTGCATTTGGAATTATGGCGGATAGACTTCCTTCCCTTGGAAATGATCACTCGGATCTTCTTTTGAAGCTTCGTCCATGATGTCTTTCCTCCCCTGGTGGGTTTGGCTGAAGAGATCCCAAGGTCTTTTAAGTAATTGATTTTGATTTTTTTATTTATGTATAGCTTTTGAGTGTAGCCTACAAGCACCGAATCCACAACACATTATTCATCAGTTAGCCATAGGTCTTTCTACATCTCCCCCTCTCTCTCTCTAACCTCCTCCAATGATGATGTTTTCTCTGGGGCTACAACACACCAGATCCTCGAGCAGTTGAGTCACCAGCGAACTGGATGGGTATGGACTATAACCAATAACTAGCCAGGCGGCTATCGAGCCGCCTGCTGACCCCACAGAGTATAGGCCAGGCTTGGGCCAGCCACCTCTGTTGGGCCCCAATGTCCCATTTCACGATGTGTGTCATATACAAGGTATAGGGAAGGTAAGTCTATAAAGTGAATGTCCATATTCAATAGCCACATGTACAAGTACACCACTGTGTACATGCGGTCAAGTTTGACCTTTTCTATAGCCAGTCAGATAACAAAAGAAATTGCTGCAATGTCCAACAATAGGTGGCTGGTCGGTCATGCATGCCTGTAGTATAATGGAGGTTTAAGAAGCAATCTCAACCTGTATTTCCATGTAAAACTTTCCTAACTACTGCTGCTCAGTCCTGTAGATATGGAACTCTAAATTTGTCTCGTAGTGTCCTGGGAGCTATAGAAACAGACTGCTATCAAAATATAAATGTATTCATCTCACAATCCATGTAAATGTCTCATGAAATGGAAAGCAGAAATTGAGTGCAACCACTATATAGCGCCACATCTGTCATTCAAATGCCCCTTTTCACTTCTTATAAATGCACCCCTATCAAAATCTGATGGGTGCCTTTTTTCCGTCGACAAATGCCCGTTTCCTTTTCATCCCTGGTGCATGCCTCTTATTTTTGGTGTAAGAAGTGACCCATTTTCACCTCTGATAATTAGCATTTGTACTTTGACACGTGCTCCTTTTCTTTTCTAATAAGTGTCTTAACTCTTTTGATAAGTGTCCGCTTTTCCTCTCATCATTAACGAGTCTTATTTAAACGAGTTTTAACAATATTGCATGTATTCACAAATGTACAAACAACGTCAGGGTATGCCAGCACATTTGTATTGTTGATTACGTGCATATTCAACACTAGCTGGCGCCATTCACTTTTCAATAGGTTGTACATATATACAGTTTTGTTGCGATATTGGGAATCAAGATTGAAATAAGTGCATTCCATGGAATTATTATGTAGGCCTATTAAACTTTTGTTGTATATGTTATTTAAACAAATCTTATTGTCTCCGGTAAATCCCTATTTATAAGAGAGCAAAACAAATCAATCATAATTTCCTTCTGTAAAAACGGGAAAAGGGAATGGAGGAATCAGGGCGGCGGAGCGACTTCCAAAGAGGGGGGGGGGGGCAAAAACAGAGGGCACTTTCTGGAAAATAAGGGCACCTACAAAGGGAAATTTCGCAATGAAAATATTCATTTTTTTAGACAATGATAAATACACCTACATTGCGATTACATTATCAGGGATGTTTTCAACATTAGTTCCTCATTTTACATCTTACAATATATTTCTTAAGCATTAAACTTTGCATTTGGGTGTGATGGTCTGAATATTTATTGCAAGCGAGGAAAGTCTAAGTTTTGTGAGGTTACAGTGCGAAAAATTACATGTTTTAACTTTTATCCTGTCACAGGGCTAATCCCCATTGCGTCAAGCCACAAATCCCCCAGTGCAAAATTCATAACGAGATAATCAGATTAACGCGACGGTACTATCAATAGCGCGTACAAAACACTAGGAACAGTCCAATGGGCATGAACAATAACTGCTATTGCGAATCCGCGCAAACATGCATGTAGCAGAGGAACAATAGCGTGCATGCAGCCTTATGGCAGGCTATGAGTTAAAGAGGAAAAACCCGAATCCTGATGGGATTATAAGCACATTCTCATAAAGGAAGACTGACAGACCTTTGATAACATATTTATTTTCAGGACCTTTTCAGGACTCCTCAATCCTCCCTTTCTCTGACATGGTGCAGCCGCAAGCCTACTGTATAACATATTTATATCATCTATAAATGCAAGCGGGCGTAGCGACCGAGCTTTGGGGGAAATTCTTTTTAGTCGTTTGAAATTAGGGGCACGTTTATTAATGATGAATGGTAAAGCGGACACTTATCGAAAGAGTTAAGACACCTATTATAAACGAACAGGAGTACGGGGAAAAGTACAACGGTTATTGTCAGAGGTGAAGATGGGCACTTCTTACACCTAAAAAGAGGCACTTATGAGTGCCTCAAGTATGACAAAAGGCAATTTTGAGAATAGTAAATGGGCATTTTTTCGACGGAAAAGGGGCACCCATCAAATTTAGACAAGGGATTTAAAAAGAGGTGAAAAGGGGCATTTATAAAAGGGGATAGTTCCCTTATTAGAAAGGAAAAGGGGCACGTATCATTGTTAAAGGCGAAATTATCAGAGGTAAAAAGCGGCACTTATCGCACCTGAAAGGGGGCACTGGCCAGAAATAAAAAGGGTCACTTATTAAAATGGAAAATGTGTGTTGAAAGAAAAGAGGCACTGATCAGATGTTAATAGGGGTATTTATTAGAGGTGAAAGTAGTATTTTTTTAAATGGGAAAAGTGGCTCATAATAAAAAAGAAAAAGAGACACATGTTAAAAAAAAACGGGACACTTATCAGAGATGAGAAGGGGCACTTATAAAAAGGACAAAGAGCATTCATTAGAAAAGAAAAGGGGAACGTGTCCAAAAAGGGGCAGTTATTAGAGGTGAGAAGAGACACTCAGCAAATATGAAAAGAGCATTTATCAGAAGGGGAAAGGGCACTTATCAAAATAAAAGAAGCATCTCTGAGATTTGAATAGGGGCAATACACCCTTTCACGGTTACAGAGTGCGCATGCGCGGTAATGGACGTTATTTTAATCTACGAGTAAACAAAGTTGTTTACTCGTAATCAAAATTGACGCTCATGCAAATATAATGTGAGCGCACAGCGCGAAAAGTGACGCAGCAATACATGCGCATCTGAGCACTTTTTGTTTGGGGGGGGGGGGGGGGCTCCCGAAAATTTGAAAATCGCGCCGGCAAAACGGTCGCTCAGTGGGGGGGGGGGAGGGGGGTGGGGGAGGGGTAGTGAGCACTTTTTTTTTTGTCCCTCCAACATTTAAAATTTGCCCATCGCCCAAAAAGGGTAAAAATCATGTGTTTTTACACGTTTTTTTTCCCGGGGGGGGCCCGGCCCCCCCCCCCCTCCCCTGGATCCGCCACTGCTTGCAGCTGCATATCTGACCTGCGTCTTCAAATCAGGCACCCTTTTAAGACCATTACAACCAATCAGATACGTTGTAAGAAAGAAATAATCTACACGCGCTCCAACTTGAATATAACAAAGTGAAACTTCTTCCTGCGCGAGGCGGTGTAAAATGCATTAAAAAGGCCTTATTGTGATAATTTGTCTTTCTTCATTAAAGCATCCACACCATTCTTACAATTGATAAAAACTGCTCCGATCGACGTATTGAAATGGATAAGGCATTTCATCAATAATCCGAACGTGCATTCAAATGCAATACATAATTGTGTCACGGAAAAAAAGGGGAAAAAAAGAGATAGGACCTTATTATTATTTTCCCATGAGAGCCCACTTATATGTGTTTTTAATAGACCGGTTTACCAACAAAATTTGTTTCAATTCTATGCATATGTAGCCCCATAAACCAGTTCTGCTGGTGTGCATCCGAGATCCTCTTTTACAGTTGTGTGTATGCCCCAAAGTACGATCGGTAGAAACTCTGGCCATCTGCTGGGATCAGACTGCGCTCAAAGTACTGCTTTCAACTGACGGTGGAATCGTTCCGCGATACCATTAGCTGCAGGGTGATCAGCAGTGGTGCGCATACGGCAGCTTCCTTCTGTCCGTGGTGATGGAACTTCAGTAACTTGGCGCAAGTGAGATCTGGCAGTCTTGTAAAGATTGTCTGATATTCAGTGATGCATGCAGAGATTCAAATCAAAATGGTACCGTCATATACTGGGGGTAACTCTATCAAGATATATCATGAAACCAATGATTAAATATTCATACTTGAAACAATACAACTTTTAAAAAGTGGGACATTTTTTCTGACTCATTCTGTAGTTTAGTGCACCGCACGGCACCCGACCGGGCGCCTTGAAGACCCTGGCCGGGCCCCGCCAGGGCACCTTCCGCGATTCATCGGTACACCTGCTCATCGGACGGAGCCCGTAAGGTTACCGGCCGGCACCCTTACGGTCGCCTTGCATTTCACTCGACCAATTTTCTCCGGGCACCTCCCGGGCGCCGCAGAATATGTGACCACACATGCCGTAGAAATGAAAATCGGACGGTTCCCGTACGGTCTCTAAATCCACGGCGGGGCGCGTCTTATTTTTTTCGTACGGGGCCTGGTTTATATGTGACCTAGGCATTACGGGCGCCTTGCTTTTTAACTCGCCCAATTTTTCACCGGGCACCTCCCGAGCGCCAATGAATATGTGACCACACATGCCGTAGAAATTAAAATCGGAAGGGTCCCGTACGGTCACTTAAATCCACGACAAGCGTCCGGGTAGGGAAAATCGTATTGGGCCCGGTGTATTCGTGACCTAGGCATAAGAGAGTTTCCAGAAAAAAACTCAGCTCCTCTCTTAAACATCTGCGCGGACAACACATGGCATTTGAGTAATTACCCATCTCCTGGAATTTGAAACATGGGACTTTAATTTCAGTGGAATTTAATCAAAATAATTATTTCCATTACTCTTTCATGCGTGACAAAATGCCGAAATAAAATAAATATCAAATAATATTCGCAATATAACAGGGGAAACAAAACTTATTTGTAATAATACAACTTTAAATTTCGATAAGAAATCAAAGCATTTTAAAACACAAAATATGAAAGCATATAATAAGTTAAGTCAAAGAGAACCATGAAAAGATAAAGCTCGTATTTGTGTGGGTAGCTCAAAAGAGAAGGACGAAGGAAAACGGAGAAAGACAAGAAACAAAAAGAAAGAAAAGACAAGAAAATCCAAAGGATAATAAAAAAGCAAGAAAAAAAAAGGACAAGTTTTGATGAATAATTTAAATTAAAACAAATGACATTTTCTCCTTGAAATTCAGATACCGCCCTAACAATGACTTCTGGTTTTAACCACTTAAGCGTGGAATATGCATCATATGAGTTGCATCAAATGAAAGAGGAGGATCTAAGCTTTTTAAATATGTGTCATTTTTACTATAATTGTGATTAAGTTATGATAAAACTTCGATAATTTTCGGTTTCGTTTTTTTTCTGGGACGCACTGTATATATACATATATATGGTCACTGTGACATATACGCATAGCATATAAGTGTATTTTAACTGTTATGATTGTTTTTTTTTAATTATTATTTGTTTTAATGTAGCTCACTAGCAGAGGCTTTCCCACTGCCTGTAACGTAATCACAGGGCTCCGTTTTGTTTCAATTTCCAAATGATAATAACATTAACTACTCTAGAAGCTCAGGCATCGGAACGAACTTTCTGAGCTCCCATTCCCCCGGCCATGTCGGGTAAGTGTCGTTGCTTCAGGTTTACCGTCCACTTTGTAGAGCGTATGAGTAGGGGTGTCTATAAATTCACTTCATTTGTGTATTGTCGATAAATAAAATATAACCACTGTTGTGTGGTAGAGGGGCTTATATCAGAATCCATATGTTGCCCATTTAAGGGGCAGCTAAAGTTTTTTCATTCCATTTATTTATTTCATTTCATTTATTTTCCACATTAAAACCCCAAAAAATATACAAGGTAACAGAATACATTGTACACATTTGACACATAGAGCAAATGAAAAACAGATACATAAGCATAAAAGAACAATTAAAATCTACATCAGTTAACAAACATCAACATTAAAACATAAAAAGGTAAGTAATGTAGATGGGACTAGAAAAAGCGAAGCTTATCGAGTCTAGCCCCGGTAGCAATGAAGGGGAAGTCCACCCTGAGAATGTGTGTGGCCAAGTAAAGGCGAAGTAAACCCATCCTCAGGGTGGACTCTCCCTTCAAATGTCTGGTTTTATAATTAGATTAAATTGACCCGATGATAACATAATTGCGATTTGAAATATAATAATAATTATTTTTAAATCTATATGACTATTTAGAATTGCAAAGATACTGTTCATATTTCAACTTAAATTGTCGTTATGATGCAGATTGTTTGAGACTGTCATCTAAAGTAAACCATGTATTAGGTAACCCTGATACTTAATACTTCTGTGATTATCAATTTTAAATAAAACTAAAAGGAAGCCCTGCAAATACGTTCCAAGCATTGGGAGATCGTCTGCTAGTGAGCTAACGTATCCGAGCGTCCGAGAGTGAAGGGCGCCAACTCGAGCTCACTGTTACTATGCATACATCAATCAACCTGTTTTGCAAAAGCAAAACACAATAGAGGAGAATAGACGAGACTCAATAAGGCGGATACAAGTAGTGTGAAGGAGGACAAAAGGAATTACATCGAGGGGAAGTGTGCAGACCTAGAGCATCACAAGAACAACTCCGAGGCAGCATTTGCAATTGTGAAAGAAATCACAAAGAAAAAAATCCCAAGACTGGATGTAATTAATGATGAAAATGGCAAAACACTGACGGAGAATGAAGATATCAAGGAAAGATGGGTGCAGTATAGTACCAAGGTGTTTGCTACACAGGGACAAGTTGACACTCAGTGGGAGGAAAGTGATGAAATGGAGCCCCCTCCATTAAGATCAGAAGTGGAGCTTGCAATGAAACAACTGACGGATGGCAAGTCACCTGGCTTTGACAACTTAACCCTTCCGAGATATGGAAGGCTACAGGTGAAGAAGGTACTGACCTGATGTGGCGTCTCTGTTGCACTATCTGAAATAGTAGGGAGTGGCCTAAGGACTGGTGTAGAGCTGTTTTTATACCATTGCCAAAGAAGGGAGATCTGAAATAATGTGCAAATCACCGAGCGATCAGCTTGATTTGTCATGCAAGCAAAATACTTCTGAAAGTGATGAGCAGAAGAATGAAAATCAAACTGCAAGCCGAGATCTCAGTTGAGCACGTAGGGTTCCGTGAAGGTAAAGGGACAAGAGAACAAAGTGTCAACATTCGAAACATAATAGAGAAATGCAGGGAACACAGACTTCCCCTCTAGTTGTGCTTCATAGATTATAGCAATGCATTTGACTGTGTGAGATCCTCTCAATTGTGGAATACAATGGCAAAGATGGGGTTCCCAAGTCAGGGTCCTGACATTTGGAACGCTTTGCCACAGGAAATACGTACTTGCAATAATCTTTTGTTATTTTAAAAAAAATTAAAGGAATTATTTCTCTCCAAATATGCTTGTTAACTTTTGAGGTACATTATGTTAGTGCTATTTTTTTTTTTGTGTCAAGAAGAGGTACATTAAGGGGCATGATTTTGTATTTTGTTTTATTTTGTAATTACAGAATGTCTTATCTTAAGCCATGTTTTATTTAAACCTAATAATTACCAGCTATTATCTTAGGGACGTTGCGCTTCAATTTTTTTTTGTTTTTTATGCATTGTTCCTACTATGTATTATTATTATATATTGTAACCACATTTTATTATCTGTAAACAGTTGATTTACATGGTGAATAAATAAAACAAACAAACAAACAAACATCATCGAACTGATCAAAAACCTCTATCATGACCAAGAAGCAACAGTGAGAACCAGTAACGGCAATACCGAGTGGTTTGGAATTGGCAAGGGAGCCTCAAGGCTGCATACTGTCTCCTAACCTTTGTAATGATTATTCTGACATTATGAGAAATGCTCTGGAAGGATTCAATGGGGGAGTTAAGTTTGGAGGTAAAAAGATCACGAACCTAAGGTATGCTGACGACACTACTCTCGTTTGCAACAGCAGAGAAGAGCTGAATGATTTTCTGAATCGCACCAAACAGGCAAGTGAAGAGAAAGACCTTCTTCTAAACACCGAAAAGACCAAAATAATGGTTGTCGATAGAGATAATAATAACACTGACTTTACCGTAGCTGGAAATAAAATTGAAGTAGTAAATCGGTTAGAGTACTTGTATTAAATTATCACTTACAAAGGGAGAGTACCACAGAGAAAAGAAAAATGATGGCAATGGCGAGATCAACATTACATAATATGTCTCACATCTGGAAAAGCTGAGGCCTATCTCTCAGTCTGAAGGTTCGTCTGCTTCAAGCAACTTCCTTCTCTATTGCGACTTATGGAAATGAGTCCTGGGCCATGACAAAGAATGGCAGAAAGAGAGTTGATGCCTTTGAAATGTGGTGCTACAGGAGGCTGTTGCAGGTGTCATGGAAAGATAACAAGACAAGTTTGGGTCCTGGAAAAGATTGGAACAGACTTGACCATCAAAAGGGGAATCATGGAAAGAAAACTAAACTATTCTTGGCGCATTGTTGGGAGATCTGAAGGTGTTAAGAAGCAAATACTGCAAGGAGCATATCTTGGACTGATGATATCAAGAAAGTGTCTGAATAAGGAATGAAAGATGCAACACAAATGGCAGGTGAAAGAGTTGCATGGCGTGCTCTCGTGAAGACCACAGCAGCGCTTTACAGCGCCACCTGAAGTTGATGATGATGATGATGAACATAGTTCAGTGGGTCTATTCGATAACATTGCAGAGCGTCATCTATTGTCGAGACTTTTTTTAACCATTACATCATGGTTGGTATGGGTCGAGGGGGAGTCCAATTTCTCTATGATTACAAAATAGTGTACCTATCTGGGGTCTCCCCTCTCCATTCACCGTCTCTCTCCCTCCCAATCTCTCTCTCTCTCTCTCTTCTCGTCTCTCTCCTTCTCTCTCTTTCTTTCTTATTCTGTATCTACATTACCCTATTTCTGTCGCTTATATCACTTAACCCTATTCAAAGTATGCTTAATGTTTGTTTTTCTTTATTTGTAACAAACACAAGTTTCTATTTTATACCTTTTAAAGGTCACACTGAAAGAATTGCACATACTGATTATTTATTCTTGATTACGTTTCTATTTTAATGGATTTGGCTGATTGTTTACTATGCATAGGTCACATGTATTACAAATCATAATAATTATCAGAATGAAAATGAACAAAATGAGCATGAATACCAAAACTACTCTTCAGATACCAGAATGAAAATTAACAAAATAAACATGACTACCAAACTACTTTTAGTGGTAAGGATTGTTTGGTCAATGCTTAGGAACTACTAAATTAAACTTTTGATAAGTGATATTTTAGACTAAATAAAGATATATTTTTGATAATATGAAACATTTCCTTTATCTGACAAAGCATTGCAATTAAAATATTTCCATATAAAATTTCCTCTTTGTCAGCTACAGCGTTTAGCAAATGTTTGCAATTTTTATTTACAAGCCCGATGCTTTTTTTGTCATTAAATTTTAGAGCCCGTCTAGCCCTTATATGTTACTCTTCCGATATGAGAAGGAATGAAACCTAAAACAAATTGAACACACATATAGGATATCTGTAAAGAATTTAATCGATTCATATTCCACTAAATCTAATTCTATTTAACTTGAAATGCTATTTATTTCAGCGAAATCATTAGTTTTAATATAAATGGGATGTTGGATTGTTCATATATAACAATAGTAAGAAAATAATATGAACATATTAATGTCATACATTAAAAAGAATAATTAAGATACATGATAACTGAATATAACATTAAACTGCACACCATACGTAGAAATGTAGAATAAATCATTCAGTATCTCAAACACACAGTCCTTACATGAATTTAAGTTAAAATATACTTTAAAAGGGACAGTTCCGCTATAATTGTGGATAATGATATAAAACAAGGAAAGTTTACTCGTATGTACAAGAAACAGAGAAAAGTACACACCGAAGTGAAGTTACCGAAAAATAAGTTTACAAATCACCGATGAGATTCATAAAGGGCGAGTGGTGTTTTCAGTTCAATGGATTTGAGATAGATGTATAGCAGTTATGAAAGATGTTTGATAGCGGTATGCAAACAAATAACATAAACATTTGTATGATGAAAAAAAAAAAGATGCAGAAACCAATAAATCAAATCAAATCAAATACAAAGTTCCGATTTGATAAAGATGCAAGAGATTATAAGGTTTACTGAATCGCCTGTTTATATATCTAATTTGAGTACATACAGCAATGTAATACGAATTTACTTGTGTTTGAAATAATATCGCTTTAAAAAAAATGAATGACAGTTGTCAATAATAAATCAATATTTTGAATTCAATATCTCGGTTCATGAAAGTCTCCACACAACCTCAACAGATTGGGTCATAACTCATCATTTTCCAGCTATCTGTACTCATCATTGACATTATATTAATAAAAACCTGCTAAAAACCTAAAACAATTTGAAGCAAAAATATGCCCCTCCAAAATCTTTCCTACAATCTCGCGAAGACTTTGGAAATGGAAACCAAAATCTTAGAACGACGCATTTTTTACCGATGTCAAGCTATTCTGTGTTTTGAAAGTAGTTAAGCCTAGTGAGACTTCGGATCGATCTTTTTCTTTGTCTTCTAGAATGAGTATTCATTTCTCAATCCATGATTCATTTTAATACCATACATGTATTAATATTGACCTACGTTAAAAGCTTCCGATTTTTTTTCTCAATCAAAATAAAGATTAATCGTATTTAAAGACTACAAACGTACATATGATAAGTTTCACATTGTTTACTTCAAACGATTTGTATATACCCCATTCATTAATCCGAATTTACATGATCATATTAGGAAATACAATACTGTGTAATCATTGAAAGTTTAAGAAAATATATTACTGTTATGGTGTAAACGACTTGTTAAAAGTCATCGGGATTTCGAAGTTAAATAAAGTAAAATAGATATTGTTTGGTACTCAAAATGTTTTCCTTCGTGATAAATACAGATGCTTTAATTGAACTTCAACTGAGTTATATGAACAATCGAATAATCCTATATCCCGTTGAGGGTAATTAATCCAGCAGTATGAGGAATAGCATCTATTTCTTCTAATGACTTATACACAGGGCTCAAATTAATTTTTTGTCCACGGGGGCTCTTCCCCCCCAAAAAGAGCCCCCGTGAGCTTTCTCACGGAGGCTCTTTTAGTACTGACGGGGGCTCTTTTTTATACAAATTTCCATTGAATTGGTATCCATGGTATCATTATCATTTATTTTAGTCAGCATTTTCCCTCTTACAAATTTCTCTCCATTTCTTCCCGTTCTGCACATTATTTCCTCCTCATTATTCGGAGCAACCTTATTTACATTCTTTCTTTACTTTAAGTCTTTACCAAGGGGGGGATCTAGCTTTGTGCTAAGGGGTGGGGGGCTGACCCAATGACATTCGCGTAGCGGCGATGCGTTTTTTGTTTTTTTGTGGTGCTATTTTGAACCCCCGAAAGTGATGTTTTCCTGGCATCTACTAATACTGTGTGGGTCTGGACACATAATGGCGTTTTTCTATGCACATCACATTTTCACTTGGCAGCCCGCGGGGAGGGGGGGGGGGTAAAACTTTTACCACCCCCCCCCCCCCCTTAGATCCGCCCCTGGTACCAGAGTCCTTCCACAACATCTTTGGTCTTCCTCTTCTTCTCAATATTGATTTACTGGTCGAGGTTCATTATTTGCTGGTCTTTTGAAATCACCAGATTTCAGAGGATTCACGCTTTTCACAACGAAAAACTTGGTCTTGGTTTACAATATGGCGGCCTCTATACCGTACTCTCTAAGACACCGCCAAATTCGAGCGAGAAAACTTGCACGCTAATCGAAGTTCCATTGTATTGGTTTAAGGTTCATAAAAATTGAAACTCAATACTGTGTTAAAGTTATAACAGAAAAGATAATCTTTATTTTATAATTCCACGGGGGCGATTTTTAATTTTGCAATCGCCCCCGTGAGCAACCTCACGGAGGCGATTATGTAGCTCACGGGGGCGAATCGCCCACCGCCCCCGTGTATTTTGAGCCTTGCTTATACAATAAATATCTTCTTGTAAATTAAAAGCTTGTCTCTGTTACAAGCTACAAGGTTACCATTAGGAGTTACGAGGCATGGGTTAGTGAGGGAGGACCGGTCTGATGTCTCGTGTTGCACGATCCTCCTTGCCTCGATGATACCATCACATGACACCTGATCAACTGCGTAGATAGTACGCTCTCTATTACGGTATGTGATGTAGAGTGTGTCTGTCAGTTTGTCAACGCAACACCGTGGCGCGCACCACTCATCACAGTGAATGACAGCCTTCTCTTCTCCTGGTCGTGAGATGACAGTGAATCCCGTATCACCTGTCTTCACAACGATATCACCTGTTGACAAGGCTTGTATCTCACCCTTCACCTGCTTGCCCTGCATCGTAATGGTGTTTACTATTTTACCATCAGCAGGGTTGATGACGTAGATATTAGACTGAGCGTTCTCAGCGGCGATGATCAGCCCATCCCTGTCAACATCAACGTACACATCATCAGAACCATCGCTAGTATTCCTCGGTATGCTGATGTCTCTAATCACCTTCCATTGTCTGTCATAGAGAGTGATGCATCCATCCAAGCTGTCACCTGTGTAGTCCTCTCTCCACTTACCAGATACTATTACGTTGCTGTATATGGGGGCGCATGATGTAATAAACACGTCATCATCTCCTTCAATGACTTTCTGCGTGTGTTCAGTTCTGACATGTGTAACATACATGGCATCGTCAACGTCGTCCCGCACCCATATCTCATCATCACTGATCAAACCACGCACCTTAGGTTTATTAACAATCGATGGAATGTGGATTGATTTGACAAACTCCCATTTACCGATATAGCCATCAATTCTCCCGTAGTGTTCACCACCTACTTCCCCCTCGACAAACTTTACTTTCGGAACCTCAAGCTGTATTTGGTCAACACAATCGCTGACATGTTGATGAACATTTAAACTTAAATTGTCATCTAGGGATGCAAGTACTTGAGGAGCTTCATTCACTAATGTTTTGTCATCTTGTTTGATTCGTGTGATCTTGGCGTCAATATTATCCAATGTGCCGATTGCATGCTGATTCTTACTTTTAAGATTTTTTATCTTTTTTGAAACCACTTCGCTGATTCCCTTTGTCTCTGACATAAGTTTTATTTCGCTTTCTTTGATGATTAGCTGCTGCTTTTCTATTTCAGCATTGCATGCTTTGATCCGTCCGTCCCTCTTCTCGTTGATAATACGAATATCCTCATCCGCCTCCTCGTTGATGAGACGAATCTTCTCTTCCTCATCATCATTCACACTCTTTGATTTGTCTTTGTATGTGGACTTAACTTCATCGTTGACTGTCTGAAGATGGTTACTTGATAAAGTAGCGATGGATTCTATTTTGTTGTCAAGTGTTTTCAGTTGTTTCATTGCCCTCTCAATCTCATGCTGTTTATCATCCAGCTTCCTCCTCCTCTCCAAGATGACATCCTCGATGTCGTCTAGCTCGCATGGTTTCTGGCCGTGATCCTTGGTCGCACATCGGTGACAAATAGGAATATTGTGCTTTTTACAGTAAAAAGCGATTGGCTCCCCGTGTATGTCACATGACCACTTCATGTCATGACCTTTTCTTGCTCTCAGTTGAACCTGGTTTTCTGAAGGGAACCTTGACGCCATGACGTGTCGTGTGTAGATGAAGGATTTGGCTGCAATAGATGAATAAGAATGGATACATAATACATCATGAGACAAGCAAAAAGTTATTAAAACACCGGAAAAAGTAGAAAGGGGGACCTGCATTAATTCTTAGTTATATTGGTACAATCAGTTTATAACACATACCAGTGGGGGTATTTCGATTTTTTTGTTTCTTCTCCATCTTTAATGTTTGATAAACTAAGTTAATTGTCACACCAAGCTTGAATTGCAAGGAACAGGCACTTACCATTGATGCTTTCGCAGACACTTTGCGAAGGCATGGGTTAATTACTGATTTGTATGACAATTAAGATCGTTTTACTGACACCAGATGTAACATCGTTCTCAGAATGCTACCACAGAGTACAATGTCTCTCTTTTAGCGTCCATTCTAATTGTTATCGTACTTCTTTTTATAGGTAATTTCTATGATGATTTCATTCATGTTTGGGATTCCTACTCTATACAAAAATTGTTTGCAATGATTGAAATCTGTCTTTCCGTTACACTCTACTCAATAACAATATCAAAAGAGGGAAGTAAAGAAACAGAATATTATAGTGATAGAAAAAGAAATTTACTTTTTAATTCATTTTATCTAAAGGTAAAGACCAGTTTTGGAAACGCCCCCCCACCCTCTCAATAAATGAAATGGAAGCTTTTATTACCAATCATGTGAAAGAATATGTTTTTGACTAATACGTAATAATACAAATTTCGCCGAGAAACCGCCTACTAATTGATATATTTGGTAAAATTATATATATTTGGATCTGATAGATATAACGCACGTGTCGCGCACATGTCGCGTAGTCCCATATACATCTTCCTGTGTACAGTGTTTGTAACTTTACCAAGACTGGGCCAAATTTCTTATCATTTTGATGATTCCACAACCTTGCAGTACACACCAATATCTATATGCTAGATGGTCAACCTTTTCTGATCGATTCCACAACGTTTCTTTCACAATGCAATAAAGACAGGCGAAACAATACTTAGTCTTAGTCTTAGACGAAGCAATTAGTATTAGACTACAATGTTCTGAATTGAGATCACTATTAAAACCCAATGACCAAACCAGCGACCTCATGGATTGAAAATTCCCCCACCCGTTTTTTTTTATTGATATGGTAAAAATATGTATTTCAAGTTCAAGTTCAAGTGTTATCTTGCTTTTTTAATGAAAATTACACTTGAGTGATATTCCATATTTGAGAGGCAAATAACCAATGTAACTATTGTCGTGATATTTGTCCACTGTGTGATATTTTCAGACTAACACATGAATGGAGTGGAAAAATTCAGTGTGTTAAATTTCGTCTACACTGGAAATGCCAAGTCCCCCCTATGTTTAATGTCGTCATTGCTAAAAAAAAAAAAAAGCACTTGTAAGATACTAAATTATATAAATATTAACAGTATATGATTGTTTACAAATTGTAGGTCTTTCGTCTTCAGATGAATCCTTCAAATATTGTGATTACTCATACTTTCTAAGATCTGAAAGAAAGGTTTTGCTACCAAAAACTTAGAGTGAGTGTTACTAAAGAGTGTTTTCTTTTATACCGACGGTCACGTCAGTATATGGACCTACCTTTGAATACCAAATTGTCAAATAACTTGATAATTTTTAGAAAATATTTTCCGGCTATTAATGCAGTTGCTGTATGTTTTGTCATTCAATTTTCTGACCCGAAGGAAACACGTATTTGTCATATTAACAAAGCGGAGTGGGCTATCCAGCCATTCAAGATATTTTAAAAATATATGTACTTTTATAGTTTGTGGTATTGATTTAGAAGGAAAGAAAATACTATTTTATACCCTAAGAGAACATATAATCGAGAAGCGGATCAGGAAATAAATAAGTACAAAGTAAAAAGGCAGAAACACAAATAATTATATCAAGCATTCCATTTATTATTTCCTTTATTATTTATTCTGCTATTCCGATTGCTCGCCAGTTCAATACGACTTGTATAGTAACGGTTAAAGAAAGATAAAGAAATGTTAGTCGCATACTAGACACTGATAATTGCCGTCAAGCTAAAGAAGACAATCATTACTTATCTAACTTCTTAATTTTGTGTCATAACGATGACAAATACCATAATGCATGTAAGATCAGTACTTACGAGTATTTTTTAGGATTACCCCGTTGTGATGAAGACTTCTCTACGTTCAGCTAACGATGTAGTATATCAGAGTGTTCACTTTGCTTGTATGCAACTGACAAGAGAGGTGCAGTGCGTATTGTGAAATATCAGGTATTTTCCAGCTCCGAAATACCATGGATCGGTGCACAAAATAAACACTATTTAAAAAGAGAAGGATTTGTAGGAATGATCACGTCACTGGTTCAAAGTCTAAAGCGTTGTGTTCAAGTGTTGCTCAGTACGGTGGTTAGTGTGTAAAAGGCAGATTAAAGCCCACAAAAAGGACACGAAGTGCTCTTCATGATATGAACCGAACGGCTCGCATGTTAGATTTCTCAAATCCATTGTCAATATATAGCATTATGATACAAATAGTGAAATACATGTTTTTACTCATGAACAGTGTTACATCGTAAATGTTTATACTCATCTATATGTATATTTACGTCATCTAAAAAGAATATTCAATTCAGGAGAAGAAGTGATGCATTGCAATCTGTACACAAAATACTTATACGACATGCTTGCGGGCAATAGAACGGAACAGTTTAAATAGAAAAGCTTGTATTTTTTTTATTTTTTTATTCTATAGACTGGAACAAAATGAGAAAAACATAGTGAATAATTGATATGTTAGGAGTATGAAATGTGCCTGTTTGTACTTGTATGTGTGTGTGTGTGTGTGTGTAGTATAGTATAGAGATTGAATTAAGAAACATTATTTTGAAAATAAAAGGAAATAGGGAAATGACAGACAGTGTAGCGAGTTTAAGAAATAGAGAATCAGAGATGCATTGTCTTTCTTTGGTTCCGTCCTTCTTTCTTTTTCTTTCCCGTGCAGGATTTAAAATAACGTGCGAATTCGTAATAATAGGTATAGATTGCAGTGTAACGGTGAACCCTAGTAAACAATCTAAATTTAAAACTTCTTATTTATCACTATACATTCCCGTAAAGCGTTTCAAACCCAATCACTGCCGATACGCCATGCATTTATAAAAACCAGTAACACAACATATCCTCGAACCACTACTCCATACCTTCTTAGCTTACCAGAGTATTACAACATACAGACAGAGTGTGAAATCATGTCATGCTTTATGATATGGAGGTCAAAGGTGATGATATTCCTTTCATCTACTCAATTTTGATAATTTATTCAGACCAGAATTTGTCATTGTTCGGTTGTAGTCTAGGCACGCACTCCACTGTCTCTCTCTCTGTTTCCTTCTTTTAATTTCCGCCTCTCCAATCACTGTCGTTTAATCTAGATCCACTTCTATTTTATAACCCTACTCTATAGTCAATTATAGCTCAAAAAATAATAGTTCATTAATTTTGAACATGAAATTTGTGAGTGACATATGAGAGAAACAATACCTTTCTTTACCGTCCGATTGAGCCTGAGAAGGGGAAGGTAGGGGATACTCAGAATCGGTTTGGTCTACGGACGGTGGTGCGTAGCTAAAATCTCCGAAACTTTATTAACCAGGGACTCTTTGCATCAAGTTTCATGTTTTTGTTGTTATGTATGTAACACAGTTGGGGTCTCGGGGAAAGGTAGTTGGTAGTGTATTTAGCTGTGTGCGCGTTAATAGATACGTGGGTGTGTGTATGGGTTAGTGGGTTGGTGTGTGTGTGTCTATTGAGAGCGTATTGCAATGAAAGAATGGATGAGAGAGAAAAATATAGAGATGGGGAGAGAGAATGAGAAAGAATAGAGGACATAGAGGGATAGAGCGATAGAGAGAGGGAATGAGAAAGAATGAAAGAGAGAGAGCTGGAGAGAAAAGGAGTAGGGAGAGGAAGAGACAGAGCAAGAGAGGGAAGGAGAATGCAAATTCTAGTGAGAAAAAAATAGACAAGCGATTTTTTGGTTAAATTCATTATGATATTATATAATCTCTTCAATTATAATACTATCTCAGTTATACCGTTCAGCTATTTCACATATTTCAAGTCTAAAGCCAAAGGCATAGCTCCATTAGTAGACGAGTGCAAAGCCATGTATTATTTTGTATTCTTACGAAGCATGGTTTATGAACTTTCTACATTTCATTTTCCTGCAGCCTACTAACTTCCGTAGACGGTGTTGTGCAATTTGTTTTGGGGGTGTACGTCATAGGCATCTCATATGAGTAGGGGGGGGGGGGGTAAACATCATCGGAAAGGAAAATCATTGCATTACTACCATCCACCTTTCAGTTGTACCGGGTCAATTTTATAAACTTTTAAACATTTTAGAATTTTATTTTGCAAGAAGCTAGAAACATGGTCCTGAAGGATGAACCAATTGAATTTCCAAGTAGGCAGTTAAAAATCATTCTCAACTTTAATTACAATGTTCATATCATGGATATCGTTCTATGTCTGCTTTACTTCTTTGACATACGACTGTATCATTAATACTTGCATTGGTATGAAGATTTTGTTGCGTCTTAATCAAAGCTTATCCTTACACATGTTCTCTATGATTTCCATACATGGAAAATGAAAGATTATGCATATTATAACTAGCCTCCTTTGCCTCCTAAAAAGCTATTGACTTGTCAGATTTTAATGAAGTTCTACTAAAGTTGTGAACCGTGTAAACGGAAAGGAAGGGGGCCTGTTCCACTTAGCGCTAGGATGCGTCTTAAGCGTCCTTAAGTCAAGTTATAGGACTAAGTGTAAAATGCATCTTGGTGGGAGTTTCACAAAGACCACTAAAACACAAACCATACTTAGCAATCTAAGTTGCATACAGATCGTAGTGTTTTGAGCACTCACTGAGCTACTAGTAGCAATAAACCTATATCTAGAGAACACAATATAAATTTCCAATCGATGCGGAAAAAGCACGGTGATCATTCTGATGATATGCTAACAGTTCCTGAAAATGAAATTGTGATATTATGATGATCGAGGTGATGGTGATGAGGATGATGTATCATCACTATGGTAAATAATATAACCACAGTGATTTTACACCAATATCTTCGCCATACTTGTCCTTATCACCATCACCATCATCACCATCACTATCATCACCATCATTATCATAACAATCAACAATGGTGATAGCGATTTACCCAATTGTGAGGCTGTAGTGCCAATCAAATTCTTGGTCGTAGGAGGGTAGGCCAACCTTTCTCTGGTCAAAATGAGGATGTTGAATGATCATGATACTCTTCGATGTCTTATTGATGCATGATCTTATAAACATTATTACTGCGATAACGCTCATTTATCTTAGGCACGATGACATGTCTAGTTCTTTGTTTGTTTTTATTTTTTATTTTGTTTTGTAATGGTGTCTCCCCATTCCCTTCATCACGCCCTTCTCTCTCTCTCTCTTTCTTTCTCTCTCATGCTCTGTCTACATTTCGTCTTTCTGTAGCTTATATCACTTCAAACTATTTCAACTACCCTTAATGATTGTAAATGTTTCTATTTGTAACAAATATTAGTATTTTCTAGTTCTTTGATTTAAAAATTCATACTTAAAGAATGACAAATACTATAGTTGATTACGTTTATTTTAATTGTTTGAGCTGATGAAATTAAAAGCCGGTAGCGTTGTATACTTCGCATATGTTCCAGGTAATAAAATAATAACATATACCAGAATGAAAATGAAGAAAATATACATTACTACCAAACCTCTTGTCAAATACAGGAATGAAAATGAACAAAATAAAAATGACTTCCAAACTACTCTTCAGATACAAGAACGAAAATGAAAATATTAAACACGAATACCAAACTACTCTTTAAATACAAGAAAGAACATGAACGAAATAAAAATGACTAACAAAAAGCTTGTCACATATGATAATGAAAATAAACAAAATTAAAATTAACAACAAAACTTTCTCTTGAGATTCCAGTATGAAAATGAACAAAATAAACATTACTACCAAAGAACTTTTCATAGTAAGGAGTGTATCGTATGCGTCACTTTTCAGTTTGACAAGTCATTGTGATATTCTTTAACTAAATAAAAACAATCATTGGATAAAATGAAGCAGTTCATCTGCTGACAAATCATTACAATCGAGATAAATGTAAAGGCATGCGTATTTCTATAACTGGTTTCCTCTTATCAACTGCAGTTACGAGCCGAATTATATTTTCCATTCTAAATCCAGTGTAACCGCACTTGTTACACTTTCAAATATCTAGGACTGAAAGCTAGAACAAACTGAAGTTACATATATATATATATATAGAGGTTACAGTGTAATGTAAGATAATTATTGTTCCATATCCCACGATATCTAAGGTCGTTCATTTTTTTTAATTTAAACAAAAATAAAATCATGCATTGTAACATACATGAAATATTGAATTGTGCAGAATTTTACATTCATGACGTTGATATAACGTTAAATAGCATACCATACGTAGAAATGAAAAGTAATACATTCAGTTTTAGAACAAATAGTCCTAACATTAATTATAATATGATTTTTATGGTTAAAATATACTTCAACAGGAACAGTTCCAACATTGTGGGTAATGTTATTTTAACAAAATATATTACTCAAATGTACAACTTATTGAGGTTTAAATGTAAAAGAGAAAAGTACGAGCCGATATATATTTGATAGCGGTATGCAATAACATAACAAATTCATACAAAGTACCGATTTGATAAAGATGCAAGAGATTATAAGGTTTACAGAATCGCCTGCTCATATATCTGATTTGAGTACATACAGCAATGTAACGTGAATTCACAGGCAATTATAATAATATCGCAATAAAAGGAATGAATTAATAACTGTAATCAATAATACATCAACATTGTGAATTCAATGTCTCGGTTTACGAAATTGTCCACTCAACTTTAACAGATTAGGTCATAACCCTCCTTGTTTCAGCTACATGTACACATCATTGACAGTTTATTATCTGTATAACATTATATACACTTAAAATATTGTATCAAACCATATTATGTTAATGAAAATGTATGATGAAAAAACAAAAAAAAAATGCAGAAACCAATAAATCAAATCAAATCAAGACCTGCTTAAACCTAAAACAATTTGGGGCAAAATATGCCCCTCCAAAATCCTTCTTGAAAACTCACGAAGGCATTGGAAATGGAAAGCAAATCTTATAGCGACGCATTTCTTATCGATGTCAAGCTATTCTGTGTGTTTTTAAACATAAAATGATATCAATTTTACAAAGTGGCTAAGCCTAGTGAGACTTGATTTCGATCTTTTTCTTTTTCTTCTAGAATGAGTATTCATTTCTCAATCCATGCTTTATTTTAATACCATACATATAACATTGGCCAACATTAAAGCTTCGAAGAAGAAAATTTCATTAAAATCAAGATCAACCGGATATAAAGATTATGAACACAAATATAATAAGGTTCACATTGTTTACTTCAAACGCTTTGTACCCCATTCATGAATTACTGTAATTGTAATTTACATTGTAATATTAAGAAATACAATACTTTGTAATTATTGAAAGTTAAAAAAAAGTATTTTATTACGGGTATGGTGTTAACGAATTGTTAAATGTCACCGGGATTTCGAAGTAATATAAAGTAAACAAAATATTAGATGCTGCTTGTAAGTGTCGGCTTGCATGGTGATGTAGATATACAGTAGGTTTGCGGTTGCACCATGTGTGTGAGAGAGAGAGAGAGGTTTGAGGAGTCCTGAAAAGGACTCTGACTCGGTAATCTTTCTTGGAGGAGTGTAGTCCTGAAAAGGACTGTTTGTTATCTTTCTTAGCATATAGTTCTCAGGAGAACTATAGCGCTTGGAGAGGATGAGTGGCTCGACGTTTCGAACAGGTTGACTATCCGACGTCAGATAGTCAACCTGTTCGAAACGTCGAGCCACTCATCCTCTCCAAGCGCTATAGTTCTCCTGAGAACTATATGCTAAGAAAGATAACAAACAGTCCTTTTCAGGACTACACTCCTCCAAGAAAGATTACCGAGTCAGAGTCCTTTTCAGGACTCCTCAAACCTCTCTCTCTCTCTCACACACATGGTGCAACCGCAAACCTACTGTATAAACAAAATATTGTTTAGTATTCAATATGTTTTCCTTCGTGAAAAAACAGATGCTTTAATTTAACTTCAACTGAGTTATATGAACAATTAAATAATATTATATCCCGTTGAGGGTAATTAATCCTGCAGTGTGAGGAATTTCTTCTATTACGTCAGATGACTCATACAATAAATCTCTTCTTGTACACAAAAATCTTATCTCCGTCACAAGCTACAAGGTTACCAAAAGGAGTTACGAGGCATGGGCTAGTGTCGTCGCATCCGTCTGATGTCACGTATTCCACGATCCTCCTTGCCTCGATGATACCATCACATGACACCTGATCAACTGAAAAGGTACGACGCTTGCTTTCCCAGTATGCGATGTGGAGTGTGTCTGTCAGTTTGTCAACGCAACACCGTGGCACGCACCACTCATCAGAGTGTATGACAGCCTTCTCTTCTCCTGATCGTGAGATGACAGTGTATTGATTACTATCTGTCTTCATAACGATATCACCTGATGACAAGGCTTGTATCTTACCTACCACCTCCTTCCCCTGCATCGTAATAGTGTTTACTATCTTACCATCAGCAGGGTGGATGACGTAGATATTAGACTGATCGCTCTGAGCAGCGATGATCATCCCATCCATGTTAACATCTACGTACACCTCAGCACTATTGCTGTTATTCCTCGGTATGCTGATGTTTCTAATCACCTTCCATTGTCTGTCATAGAGAGTGATGCATCCATCCAAGCTGACATCCGTACGCGTGCAGCCTCGTCCCCCCTTGCCCCATACTATTACGTTGCTGGCTATTGACGCGCATGATGTAATGTACATGTTACTTCCTTCAATGACTTTCTGTGTGTGTTCAGTGTTGATATTTGTAACATACGTGACATCGTTCTTGACGTCCCGCACACATATCTCATCATCACTGATCAAACCACGCACCCGTGGGTCATTAACAATCGATGGAATGTGGATTGACTTGACAAGCTCCCATTTACCGATATAGCCATCAATTCTTCCGTAGTGTTCCCCACCTACCTCTCCCTCGACAAACTTCACTCTCTGAACTTCACGTTGTATTCTGTCAAGACAGTCGCTAACATCTTGATGAGTATTTACATATAAATTGTCATTAAGGGATGCAAGTACTTGAGGAGCTTCATTCACTAATGTTTTGTCCTCTTGTTTGATTCGTTTGATCTTGGCGTCAATATTCTCCATATTGCTGAATGCATGCTGATTCTTACTTGTGAGATATTTTATCTTTTTAGCGACCACCTCGCTGATTGCCTTTGTGTCTGATTCGTATTTTGCCTGGCTTTCTTTGATGGGTATTTGTTGTCGTTCTGCTTCTTCGTGACATGATTTGATCCGTCTTTCCCTCTTTTCGTTAATTATTTGTATTTCTTTATCCGCCTCCTCGTCGATCGAACGAACCGATCGTTTCTCTTTGTCTTTCACAATCTGCAATTTGTCTTCGAATGTCACCTTAAATTCATCGTTGACTGATTGAAAATGGTTACTTGCAGAGGTAACAGTGGACTCTAGTTTAGAAGAAAGTGTTTTCAGTTGTTTCTTTATCTCCTCTATCTCTTGCTGCTTGTCATCCAATTTCCTCCTCCTCTCCAAGATGACATCCTCGATGTCGTCTAGCTCACATGGTTTGTGACAGTGCTCTTTGGTAGCGCATGGATGACAAACGGGGATTTTGTGTTCTTTGCAGTAAAATTTGATTGGCTCCCCGTGTTTGTCACATGACCATGTCATGTCATGACCTTTTCTAGGGCGTAGCTTGACCTTTTCATCTCTTTCTCCTGGGAACTTGGACGCCATGATGAGAAGCAGATGTTAGCAAGTAACCTGCATCGTTAACAATAATACAAATTAAATTAGAGAAATACTGAATCAGGCGAATATTAATTTATTTCATTTAATTTCATTTCGCTTATTTCCATTTCCATCATAATGAAATGAAATACATGGAATTGCATTTTACATGTTTAAACAATGAAACTTAACAATAAAATTGTAATTGTAATTGGTCCACAGTGTACACCAGGCACAAACAGCAGGTTGGTCGTGGAGAGGACTGCTTAAAAGCTATATGTGCAAAAATATTATATCAATAATAAGGGAACGCACGAATACATTAACCGGATTGACAGAACATAAAATGAGTGAAAGGGACATGAAAGAAGGGAGATAAGGAAAGATAGATCGAGGTTAGGGCTCTTGCCTATAAACACTCACAACAAAACACGGACCGAACAGAATACGGATGGCAATACAACATGAATTGAAATATAATATTGTATATTATTGAGTGAAATAAATTGAATGAGGGAGAGCTGACGCTTGATAACTACGTAGAAGAGATTTTTTTATTTAAATTTGAAAGATCCGGGCCTGCATAAGGGAATATGGATTTAGCCAGTATAGTTCTAGTAAATGGCAGATGGAATTCGTCAGATTGGCGTGTGAGGTATTCGTGTATAGTTTTATTGTTGATGAATATTAAATTAAAGATTGGGGGTAGCGTATTATTATTATTTAACTGCTACATGAACTGATCGAGGTTCTAACGATATATATCTTCCATTTTAAAGATATTATTTTCGATCAACGAAACATCAGGATGGGATCTCCAGGACGTGTTACAGATTACACACACTGCTTTCTTTTGTAGAATAAAACGTGCCATATGGGTACATTACATTTGTATTGTAGCGCGTCCTTTGTAAACTCAGCGCTAAAGTCAACCAATAGAGGAGACAAATATGATAACTTGGCTAACGTTCGATACCTGTTTATATATTTTGGAGGATTTTTGTTCTTAATTTGTGGCTAACACTCTTTAATCTGAGGGGCGTCCTAAAACACGGCCTTTTTGACGAATAATAGTATTTGGTCAAGAACATTTGTATGGAAATCTTAAACTACCATGAGTTGTGTGTCATATGAAGAAAAAAAATTGATACCAGTTTCAATGGAATCGGGATTAATTAACAAAATGATATTTCGAGAATACTCCCCCCCCCCCCCCCAAACAAGAACAAACACGTGTTTTTTACTTAAATTGTTGACGTCAATTAATCCCAATTCCGTTTAAATTGATATCAAAATGTAGATAATCTGAATATCCTTCTTAAGTCATCAAACTCATGGTAGTTTAAGGTTTCCATGAAATATTATTAATCAAATACTAATACTTGTCAAAGGGCCGTTTTACTTTTACCCTCTGCTTAATATAACAGAGTAATATATAAAGTAAAATATCATGCTTAGTTTTATAGTTAGTTGCCACTACCGCACAGGCTAATTAGCACACTTTGTTTATTCGAAAGATTCTTTCATAATACACAATGTTTCAGTTTTTTTTTTTTTTCGTTTTAGCAAACACCTGTAAATCGCAGGGGTCTCCTAAAAAATCGTATTTAAAACAAGAGTGAAAAGGGGAATAATTGATATGTTATGAGCAAGCAAGGTGTGTGTATATTTTTCATTTTTGTTGGTATGTAATTGAATGGAATTAATTTGAAAATTAAGAGAATTGGTGAGGGGGCTCAGGGTCCACAATTCTAATTCGACAAACAAGTATAGTTTGCAGTGTAAATGCTAATACAAATAAAGACTTTAAACTTATAACTTCTCATCTGCCCGAATACATTTCCGTATGTCGTATATCAGTACCACAAAATATCCCCTAACCCCTTCGTCATACCTTACAAGCTTACCGAGTATTACAATATGTTTACTGACAGAGTGCGAATTTAACCATGTCATGTTTTATGATATGGAGGTCAAAGGTGATGATATTCTTTTCATCTACTCAATCTGATTATCTATTCAGACCAGCAAGTATCAATGTTTTCAGGGAGGCACGCAACGGAATGTCATATGAACGGGTTTCCCACCTTCACAATATAAGTGCACAAGTAGAAAGGAAGACAAATGCCAATCTCATTTGTTATCATAACTACTATATGATAACACTTTTTGTGTACCTCTAAAACCGTTTACATAGTTATGAACGTGAAATTAAGTGCAGGTGAATTGCTAATGTGCAGAGTTATGTGGTGTAGAGTAGATTTCTGCGCTCTTTAATATATTTTTGCTGCCATATACTAAGAAGCAAGCTGATGCACATATAAGAAACACTCGTATTTCCAAAACAAGGTGTGTTCTTATCAGGGGCGTACGCAGGATTTTTTCAAGGGGGGGGGGGGGGGGTTAAAATCGGGCGGACACTTTTTTGTTTTTTTTGGTCTCGAAATTTGAAAATTTGACATTTTTCTTCGTTGGGGGGGGGGGGGTGAGGTCACCTTTTTTAGGTTAGCCGTGGGCATATTTTTTTTTTTTTTTTTTTTTTTTTATAAAAAAAATAAAAAAATCCAAAGGGGGGGGTTTTAGTTTTGTTTAGGGGGTTTACACACATAAAAATACCAAAGGGGGGGTTTGAACCCCCCCCCCCTGCGTACGCCCCTGGTTCTTATAGTAACTAGCTGATGTCTATGCAAGGTTAACTTTTAGGTTTACCTCTATCCCTCCTTATCGCCACTGTATGTTCCGTCTATTAACTCATCAAAAAGGTTTACCAACCCCCTTTTCGCCAGAGAGACACGGAGAGAGAGAGAGAGAGAGAGAGAGAGAGACATAGAGACAGAGACAGAGAGAGAAAAACAGAGAGAGAGAGAGAGAGAGAGAAAAACAAAAGGGGGAGGAGAGATAGATAGATAAATATATAGAGATAAATAGAGAGCAAAAGATAGAGCTATAAAGAGTTAGATTTGGGGTTAAAGCCAAACCGGTAATTACTAACGCTCTCTCCCATCCTTCTGTCTCTCTCTCTCTCTATCTGTCTCTATCTCTCTCTTTACTCTTTTTCCCTCCCCCCCCCCCCTCTCTCTCTCTCTTTCTCTGTCATTTAAACAAAAAAATCTCTCATCTGAAGAGACTACCCCTTCTCTCATCCTCTCTCCCTCTCTCTCTCTCTCTCTCTTTCTTTCTCTCTCTTCATCTTTTCATTCAGGCCTCTCTCTTTCTTTGTCACATACCCAGTCTCTTGGTCTGTTGGCTATTCCATGTGACTTTCTTTCTCTAATTTAAAGCATTAACTCGCCTCAAAAACAAATATTGAATAGAGCATCGAATAACATACCGAATGAAAACAAAAAAATCACAAATAAATTTCGGGAATTGGGGATATAGGAATCAGTATATAGATTGCGCAGTACACGATTATGGCTCATTTTCTTTGGAATATTACTATTTCACAGTTGATAAAAGTTCAGAACGATGGAAAATAATCTAAAACAATCAATATTTTAACACACATATTATCGATTTGTACTCTGATATAAAACGTTAGTCTGTATGTTGATATACAAACAAATCGCATGCAAAGAAAATCCATTCCGTACAAATGTTGCACGACGCCATTGTTTAACATAAGTTGACTTTTCTCTATTGGAATGCATTATTACACAATTAACACGATCGCAAATAACCTCGAGAGTAACAAAGCCATGGACGAGGCATGGAGGAGAAATAAATAGGAAAGCAGAAACACAAACTTAGATAGAATATCAAGCACTACTTCGTAGCTATTCCTTTATTGTTTCTTCTTACATTCCGATTGCTCGTCAGTTCGTTACGATGCATACAGTAACGGTTAAATAAAATGAAATAAATGCCAGACGAATAATAAACGCTGATTATAGCAGTCAAACTTTGGCGCGTCACTGAAGTCGTCACCTATAGACATAGAAAGAAGGCAATCATTACTTATCTAACTACTTAATTTTGTGTCATAATGATTACAAATATCATAATTCATGTATGATCAGTACTTACGAGAATATATCAGGATTATCCCGTTGTGATGAGGACCTCTCTACTAGCAGATTGCGACGTAGTAATTTAGATACTGTAAACACTTTGTTTGTATAATTTACAAGAGAGGTACAGTCCGTATTTTGAAATAATCGAGTATCTTTCAGCTCCGCAATACAATGGATCGGTGCACAAAATAAACAATGTTTCTAAATAACAGGAATTGAATGAATGATCACGCCACTGGTTCAAAGGTACAGTACGGTGGTTAGTGTTTTAAACCTAGCTTCAAGCAAACAATAGATTATGAAGTGATATTCATTAAAGCTGAAAGACTCCCAATTTTAATTTTTTTCCAGCCAAACTGTTTTCATACATCATAATGATCAAAATAGTAAAACACAGGTTTGTCCTCATCAAAATTGTCACATCGCCAATGAATATGCTTTTATATATTTATTAACGTGATATAACAAAATAAAAACACTAATGAGCAGAAGGGATGCAAGGCAGTCTGTACGAAATAGATATTTATACAAACCGTTAGCGGGCAAGAGAACATTGTATTGCAACAGAGCTTGTAGTTTAAATCAAATAAAATGATACAACATGAGAAAGAAGAATAATTGCTATGTTATGAGCATGTTTGTGTGTGTGGTTCCGATGTTTTGTTGTTCTTTTGTTAGGGGTGGGGGGGGGGGCGGTGTGGTAATAAAGGGATATAATTAAGAAAAACTTATGTTGAGATACAAGGGAATAGAGACAGGACGGCCAGCGTAATGAGTTTAAAAGATATGGAAGCAGAGCGACATTACTTTTGTCTTTCCTTCTTTCTCTTTCTTTTCTGTGCAAAATTTGAATTAACATGCGAATTCGAAAAAAGAGTTATAGATTGCAGTATCAACGCGAATCATTGTAAAGACTTTAAAAATTACATTTATTATCCGTCAAAATACATTCCTGTACAGAGTATCAAACCTAACCACTGCCAAAATACCATGCCTTTCTAACTACACAGTACTACAACACATTCCCTAACCACTATACGTCTACCTTCAGAACTTACCCAAGTATTACAACATCCTGACAGAGTGTCAATCATGTCATGCTTTATGATATGGAGGTCAACAGTGGTGATATTATTTTCATCTACTCAATATGACGGTCTATTCGGACCACAAATTTCCGTTGTTTGCTTTCCGTGTAGGCAGGCAATGGAATGTCAAATGGACGGATTCCCAACCTTCTCATTCAAATGATGCTTTCATGCCTATCACATATTTAAACAATATGAATGCAAACATAGAAAGATAGACAAATACCCATCTGATATAGGTATCGTGATTACTACTTCGTATGTGTTTCTTCTCTGAAACTCTGAAACTGTAGAGTAATGAACGTGAAATCAAGTTAAGGCGATTTGATAGTGTGAAGAGTTATGTGATGTATCTCTGTACTCTTAAATAACTTGTTATTTACATTTTACGGGGGGAAAAGTGTTCTGATGCTTGTATTCCCAATATTCAAGGTGTGTAAATAGTTTACACTGTCTGATGTCTGTATTCAAGGTTAATTTTACCTTTATCCCTCATTATCACCCCTGTTTATTTCGTTTAATAACTCATCCAACGGTTTGCCTTTTTTCTCAGAGAGAAGAGAAAGGGAAAGTCAGAGAATGTGTGAGTCAGACAGAGAGGTATAGAGAGATAGCTACAGCTTAGCTAGCGCGTGTAGGACTCTTCCAAATAACATCGTATACCAATATATTTCTTGGATAAATTCATGGCGGGTATTTTTGGAAAATATATTATAGTAGTATTTGTGTATAAAGATTTAACTACTTGCTATAATGTTGATCAACCTCAACCTTAAAGCGAAGGAGAAGCCTAGAAATTATCGGCTTACATTGTTATTTCAGCTCACTTTGCGTATTATTGTTCTACTTTATAGGTCAGAAGATCATTACTGTTGCTCTCTTTCTCCCCCATCCCTCTCTTTCTCTCCCTCTCACTTTCTCTCTTTCTCTATATTGTATTCTCTTTTTCTCTCCCTGTCACCCTCTCCCGTTTATTTCATTAAAAAACAAATCGCCCTAAATATATATAGGCATTTATCCTTAAATATTGATTTTGTCATTGACCAACTTTACAGAAAACGACATTAGTTTGATAATTTACATTTATAACAGAACAAACAAGTTTCATGTTCACTTAGTATTTGTAAGTTGTATTTACAGGCACAATCTTATTCTCTTTCAAAGCCCACTTACATGCACAAAATAAACTTTTCCATTGACTATAGCATGACGAACAGAACATGAAAAGCAGAAATAAAATCACTTTTAAAAATGCACGAGCATTACAGTGTGTGTATTGGGTTTTTACAGACGTGTATCAATCAGATATGATTATTTACGTCTGGGGACCGACCTTTAAACGTCACCATCCGAAAGACTTGACTCAGTTTCGAACCTGCGTCCTCGGCTCACGAGCATTACAATGACGTATTATGGTATATGAACGTGACTTCTACACGATATACAATGGCGTTTTGAAATTGCCATTTTTTGCGATCTTATTTTGTATGAATATCAATCTAGCGGAAGCCTTGAACAACTAAATTCATCAGACTATATATATAAATAGTCCATTAAAGACAAAGGGCCTTAAATGACTTTATGAATACAGGAATTAATATGAAGATAGCACAGTACACAATCATTGCTAAATTTTGTTCATGAATATACATTTATATATGTAAGTCCCGACCAATAAAAACAATCTGAGACGATCCATATTTTTATTAAAATATTATCAAACTGTACTCTAGTAAGCGTTCGTCTGTATGTAGGTGTACAAGAACGTCTTTAGCAACAAACAAAAGAAGAAATTATTATATACAGATGCTACAGGACGCCATTATTCAACATTAGTTGACCTTCCTTTATTATAATGCAACATTACACAATTAACACGATCACAAAGACTTTCGAAAAACACACAGATTCATATAGGGCAAAACCATCATGTACTTAAAACAATTTCTCTTTAAAGATAAACTTTCTACAATTCACTGTTATATAAACGTACACAGTTACATATATATCATGTCTTTTGTCCACTATTCACAAAGCCATTGCAATAACAATAGACATATTATTATCATTGCAACAATTATCATATTTTTAAATACTACTTCTACTTCTTTACCACACATACTACATTATATTACTATTATTGTTTTCCATTTATTTTTATTATCATTATTTTTAGTATCATTATTGTTTGTTTTTATTTTCATCATAGTTATTATTATCAGTATCGTTATTCCTACAACAAATATATTCAATGTTCCTCTCCCCTCTTTGAAAAGTATCCTACATAAACATCCAACCTAAGCAACTTATGAACATATTATATACCAGTGCAAAGAGGCTGCTACATGAACATAATCTACATTGTATTGCTTTCAATTTTGCATCCCTTTCTACCCCGCCCCACCCACACACACACCCACACAATTGAAAAGATTGAGACAAACTCTTACAGCAATTGATGCCTTGCAGCTGAAATAATGAAATCAACAATTCACCAAATCATAATTAGTAATTCAGATACACACTTCTGCTTTGTGTCCAGACTCTTGCGAAAAGGGAAAGTGTTTATGTGTTTTATGCATATTGTAATAACGCAATACAAACAAAGTCAGATGGTGGAATGTGTTGTTTTGTTCTTGTGGATGCTGTTTGTGATGTCGTTATGTCTACTGTTGCGGCAACAGTTGGTGTTATTGTTGCTGCTATTATCGTTTGATGGGGTTGTCATTTATCGTGCATACTCGACGGATAATATATGTTTCATATTCTCTGACCTACATTAAAATATTTGGGTTCGGAGTTGGAAGGATTTTATCATATTTTTTAACACAACCTTTTTTCTAACCGAATGAAACCGAAATGAAACCGATATATCTATTATCCACCTTTCATATTCTCTGGCATGCTTTTATATTGAAATGTGAACTTACTATAATTTCTGCTATTTTACATTTGAACACATATTTCCTATTTTTCTATTCTAACCAAATGAAAATGACATTGCCTGCTGTTTTCTTACATTTGGAAAAGTTTGGTATCTGTATTGCTTACACAATGAAAGTCTTCTTGTACACAAACAGCTTTTCTCCGTCACAAGCTACAAGGTTACCAGAAGGAGTTAGGAGGCATGGTTTAATATAGTACAGGCCTGGCTCCTCGTATTCCACAATCCTTTTTGCCTGGATGATTCCATCACATGACACCTGATCAACTGCGCAGATAGTATGCTCTCCATCTTTGTATGTGATGTAAAGTGTGTCTGTCAGTTTGTCAACGCTAGACTGTGACATGCGCCACTCACCAGAATGCATGACAGCCTTCTCATCTCCTGATCGTGAGATGAAAGTAAATTCATCATCATCTGTCTCCAAATCAATATCACCTGATGACAAGGCTTGTATCAGACCCCTCACCACCTTATTCGGCATCGTAACAGTGTTTAGTTTCTTACCATCAACAGGGTTGATGACGTAGATATTAGACTGACCGTGCTCGGCAGCGAGAATCATCCCATCCCTGTCAACATCAACGTACACACGAGCAGAATAGCTTGTATTCCTCGGTATGCTGATGTCTCTAATCACCTTCCATTGTCTGTCATAGAGAGTGATGCATCCATCCAAGCTGTCACCCGTGCAGCCTCGTCCCCCCTTACCACATACTATTACGTTGCTGTCTATGGGGGCGCATGATGTAATACACACGCTACCATCTCCTTTCATGACTTTCTGTGTGTGTTCAGTGCTGATATGTGTAAAATACGTGGCATAGTTAAATACGTCTCGTACACATACCTCATCATCACTAATGGAACCACACACCGTCACAGTATTACAAATACCTGGAATGTTGATTGACTTGACAAGCTCCCATCTACCGATATAGCCATCAATTCTCCCGTAGTGTTCACCACCTACTCCACCCTCGACAAACTTCACTCTCTGAACTTCACGCCGTATTCGGTCAAGACAGTCCATAACATATTGATTAACATTTGAACTTATGTTGTCATCTAGGGATGCAAGTACCTCAGGAGCTTCATTCACTAACGTTTCGTCATCTTGTTTGATTCGTTTGATCCTGGCGTCAATATTATCAATAGTATTGATTGTGTGCTGATTCTTACTTTTAAGATCTTTTATTTTGTTAGCAACCATCTCGTTAATTGCCTTTGTCTCTGATTCGCACTTCGCTTGGCTTTCTTTGACGATTAGTTTTTGCTGTTCTGCTTCTTCGTTACATGATTTTATCCGTTTTTCTCTCTTCTCATTAATCAGTCGTATTTCCTGTTCTGCATCCTCGTTTAACAATCGAATCGCTCGTTCCTCTTTGTCTTTCAGACTCTTTATTTTGTCTTCGAATGCAACCTTCAGTTTATCGTTGACTGATTGGAAATGGTTACTTGAGAAAGTAGCGCTGGAGTCTATTTTGTAGTCAAGCGTTTTCATTTTTTTTTTTTTAGATCATCTATCTCTTGCTGTTTCTCATCCAGCTTTCCCCTCTTCTCCAAGATTACATCCTTGATGTCGTCTAGCTTACATGGTTTCTGGTGATCTTTGATGGCGCACCGGTCACAGATGGTTAATTTGTGCTCTCTACAGTAAAAAGTGATTTTCTCAGCGTGCTTGTCACATGACCATGTCATGTCATGACCTTTTCTAGTACGTAGCTTGAGCTTTTCATCTATTTCTGCTGGCAGCTTGGACGCCATAACGAGGACAAAATTGTCGCAAGTAACCTGCAGCGTTAACAATACAACAAATTAAATGTAATAGACATACAACTTTAGGAGAACATATAATAGAGAAGCGGATCAGGAAAGAAAGAGACAAATACATGAACGAGGGGTACATGGTAAATAAATAGGATTGCAGAAACTTAACCCTTTGTATCAAGCATTTCATATGATACCTTCTTTATTATTTTCTCTACTATTGCTATTGCTCGTCAATACATTATGACTAATATATTTATACTTAGTCAGGCTAATATGTCATATATTCTATACTTTCATTATTACATTTGTATTGTATGGCATCCTTATTAAACTCATCACTTGTGTGAAGTGAACAAATAAAGAAAACAACCATTGCTTATCGATCGTCATATGCCTATTTTCTAACATAAAATGAAGATATTACTTACGAACAATTGCTGTATTATCCCGTAGCAATGAGGACTTTTCTATTATTTGGGAACACGATGTAGTATTACAGTTTACAGTTTGCATGTACGCAATGGAAAAGGAGGTGCAGTGCGTATTGCGAAATATCGATCGGATATTTTCCAACTTTGCAGGAAGCGCATGAATCACTCATCGGAAATAAAGTTCCGTTCAACGCATTGTCATGGTTGTGTTAGCTGTTCTAACCTACATGTATAACCCCCACACATAGACATGAAGTGATGTTAGTTGAACCACCCTCATGTTAAATTTCTCAAATCTATCAACTTTATAAACAGCGTTTTGATAATAATAAATGGTGTCGTATCTAATGTCACCGTTTGCTCCTCCACCAAGGCACGTAGTGGAATGTCATATGAACGGGTTTCCAACCTTTACATTCAAGGGATTTGCACGTTTCTAGGACAACTACCCCCTGGAAAACTTTAAAATTGTTATTTCATATACATGAAATATTGTTTTGATAAAGGAATTTAAACATTTTAGTTTGTAATTTTCTATCTGTAAATGTTAAAGGAATCAGAGATTAAATCAAGAAGGAAGTATATTTACATTGTTTAAGGATAACAGAGCAGATATTGTATGTTTACAAGATACTTATATCGCTAATGATATAGAGAATGAATTGGGGTTATCGAGGGAAGATAATATACACTTTAGTCATAATACATATCATAGTAGGGCTGTTGCGGTTTTAATTGATTCAAAATGAGACTTTCAAATTCTGAACATAAATATTGATATTGAAGGGAGGTATATCATAATGGAATGTAATATACAGGGGTTGAATTTCACGAGAGCTAACATATACTGACAGAGCCCTAAATGAAATGAACGTCAAATGTATTTCATTAATTATAGGAGGAGATTCTAATATGAATCGAAATATTATGAACAAGTTCAGTATTTTTTTGCTAATGCACTCTGAAACAAATTTATTGACATTTTAGACTTGAATATCAGTGTGATGTAGTGCCAATAACGTTCCCATTTTTTCTAGCAAACACATTTATAGGGATTTCCAACGGGACAACAATCAGAGAGGCAAACTGTTGAGAGTTTTACTTTTAATTAAATCTGACTAAAAATAAGAAAGTTATGAATTTTTGAAAGTTGTAATCACTTTACTATGGGCACTACAAATTTGCCTAAAGGCCCTTTTACACTTTCACGGATCGCATCACGGATCATCCCGGATCGTCGCTCCGGGATCATCCGTGTTATCTCCGGCATTACCGTGTATACACCGGAGAGGCATCCGGCGTGATCCTTGGCGTACCGGCATATCCGGGGAAAAAATTAAGCTTGCTTAATTTTTCATCCCGGAGTTCACGGATGAAACAATCCGTCCTCCACCCTGTAGGCACCGTGTACCTCCGTGTAGCCGCCGAATACATCCGGGACAGTCCGTGTAGACACCGGGAGGTCCGTATTAACAACGGTTTCATCCGGGTTTGAAATTCCGTATATCAAATGAGCGCCTACAAGCTCAAGTCACCCGTCAACATTCCGGAGATATCCAAATAGACAACGTACACCTCCGTGTAAGGACCGTAAAAGTACCCAGTAGCCTCCGTGCTCTTCCTTGAAATCCGTGTTAGCTCCGTATGCGTTTCCGGCGTGGTCCGCGTTGCTACCTTGTCTGTCCGTGGAGACACCGTATACTTGCCCGTGTATACACCCAGTTCGGAACGTATCCACACCGGCATCGAGAAGAAATCGTGGTGTCGCACGCCGGAACACCCCGGATTAAGATCCGGGATGATCCGTGATGCGATCCGTGAAAGTGTAAAAGGGCCTTAAGCAGTAACGTCAACGCGAGGTAGTGCCGGACTACTTTCCCATCTGTTCCAACATATGAAATGAATTTAAAAAAAAAAAATGTATATTCATGGCTCAGGATGGTCTATTCTTTTTGGAGGACCTATAGTGATATGCCCGATGGGAGAAGGAACTTACTAGAAAAAAAAGTAATATTTGTGTACATGGCAAATGGGAGTTATCCATGTCCTTCGACATAATCCAATAACCAAACTACCATTTTGAGATTCGCATAAACTTAGCGATCTCATATTTCGAACATTCATAACTTCCTTACAATTGGTCCGATTCATTTCAAACTTATTAAAAGGGTTAGATTGCCCCATAATGAAATGTCATCATAGAAGTGTGTATGCCTCGGGAGGGCTTTTCTCTATATAGGACCTATAATATCATATATTATTCAATGTTTGCTTTAAATAGTGTCCAAACGGATTTGGCACATTGGAGAAAAACTGAAAATATTGATATGTTTGTAAACGACAAATGGGAGAGTTGTCCATGAAGGCTTCACAATCAACTGACCAAATTGCCAATTCTAGGTTCGCATAGTTATCACAACTCTCATATATTTGGTCCGATTTGTTTGAATTTTTACCATTCCGTTTATCTTTTCTTGTGTTGTCATTTTTGTTAATTTATTGCTAAATTAACTTCTTTTTTATTTGAAGGTTGGATCGCCCTTTAACGAACAGCACTTTAATAAAGGGCACACATACTTATCTGAATTAACAATTGGGTCTGCTTCATGGGGACTACCATTACCTAAATTCTCGCGAAGTGCATGGAATACTTAACAAATTGGAACCCCATTCCCTAGTCTCGTATTCCTGATATCAGTTTGATTAGTGGCTCAGTGTCTATTCTCGCTATGTCTAAACATAGGAAAAGGGAAAGGAAGGGGTGTGACCATCGTACGGTCTATCACATCCAACCAAGCCGATCTACTCTGAGTATTTAAACTTATAACATCACGATACGATTAGGTTCAATAATTCTTGACAACATTATTAAAATACAAAATTAGTATAGTCTTTACTACTACCAACCATACGTTTTTATTCTGGCACAATAAACTGGTTTACTAATGTACGCATAGTTGCAGATGGCGCGCTTCACTCTCTAGCAAAGTAGCAGACGATCTCCCAATGCTTGTAACGTAATCACGAGACTCCGTCTTAGTCCAATTTCCAGGTGATAATCACATTATGTACTATTTATATGGACAAAATAATATGGAATCTGATGATAGCCACTATACTGCTTTAAATAATTTACAAATATTACTGTAAATTAACGAGTACAAACTGTATAACATCTCATAAACGAAAGAATTAGTGCTTTGCCTTTGGTACGAACCTTTTGAACTCAAATCCCCCGATCATGGCGGGTAAGTGTCGTTGCTCTGGAGAGTAGGGGTGGCCAGACTTTAATTTACGTGTATACTATCGACAAGTAAAATATAACCACTGTTGTGTGGTAAAGATGCTTATACTAGAAACCTTATCGGCCCATTAAAAGAGCAGACAAAAAGATAATCAATTTCATAATAAACTATTGCCTGAGCGTTCGAGAGTGAAGCGCGTCATCTCCAACACTGTTACTGTGCGTATATTAGTCAACCTACTTATTCGACAACATAGCGGAGCGTCATCTCTTGGCGAGACTTTTGTTACCATTGCGTTATGGTTTGTAAGGGGTCGAGGGGGGAATCCCCATTTTCGAAACCTATTCTTAGGCACTGTGTCCTTACCTCATTTCGTCCTTTTATGCTGTCTTTCCTGTATAGATCGACTGCAAATATGTGTTGTTATACTATGAGGAGTACGCTAACATAACATAGTAGGCATTACAGAAGGATAGAATCAAAGGTTAATACCATTGCCCATGTCCCCTATGATTGCCATACATGGATAATGAATGATTGTGCATATTATAACTAGCCTCATTTGCTTTCTAAAAAGTTTTTGAACTGTCAGTTTTTAATAAAGGTTTACTAAACTGTTGTATCTTGTAAACGAACAGGCCTTGTGTTTTTAGCACTCCCATTTATAGTATAAGCAATAAACCCGTATCTAGAGAGCACAATAGAAATGCCCAACCGATTCCTGAAGAAAAAAATTGTGATAATATGACGATCGAGGTGTGATAATGATGGTGATGACAAAGAAGATTATGTATATTCGCCATGGTATATAATATAACTATATTGATTATAAAAAAAATAAAAAAAATAATGATATGGAGATTTATAAAGAGCCGGCACCCGCCAGGCTCCGACGCTTATGGCCATTTACACATAATAACCCTGGTTATAGCCGAGCTGCCAAAGTAACTAGCGCTCAAGCATACACTAACACATTCGTTATCATCGTCAAAACCATCATCATCATCATCAACATCATCACCATCACCATCATCATCATTATCATACAAACCAACATCGTGTTGGTGATGTAGCCAATTTTGAAGATCTAGTGCGGGCCAATTATGCTTTGGCGTAGGAGGGTATGCTTACCCCTCTCTGGTCAAAATGAGGATGTTGGATAATCATGATACTCTTCGATGTCTTATTGATGCATGATCTTATAGACAATGTTTCTGTGATAACGCTCGTGTATCTTAGGCACCACGATCGCAGGTCTTGTTCTCTGTTTGTTTGTATTTTGTTTTTTGTGATGGTGTCTCCCCCAGGGTCAATGTCGCTATTCGTAAGGACCGCTATTCATAAGGTCCGCTATTCATAAGGTCCATTATTCATAAGGACCGCTATTCATAAGGTCCGCTTTTCATAATTGGAGAAAAGGGTCATTATTCATGAGGGTCATTATTCATAAGGACCGCTATTCATAATCAAAGAAGAGGGTCGGTATTCATAATATTAGAAGAGGGTCGCTATTCATAATAGGGAATCGGGGTCGTTATTCATAAGGGTCCCTATTCATAATATTACAAAAGGGTCGGTATTCATAACTCATAACACAGAAAGAGGGTTGCTATTCATAATACGAAATGAGGGTCGCTATTCATAATACGAAATAAGGGTCGCTATTCATAATGCAAAATGAGGGTCGTTATTCATAAGGGTTATTATTCATAAGGGTCATTATTCATAATAAGAAATGAGGGTCGCTATTCATAAAAGGAGAAGAGGGTCGCTATTCGTAATAGAAGAAGAGGGTCGCTATTCATAATAGGAGTAGAGGGTCGCTATTCATAATAAGAAATGAGGGTCGCTATTCATAATAGAAAAAGAGGGTCGCTATTCATAATAGAAGAAGAGGGTCGCTATTCATAATAGGAGTAGAGGGTCGCTATTCATAATAAGAAATGAGGGTCGCTATTCATAATAGAAGAAGAGGGTCGCTATTCATAATAGAAGAAGAGGGTCGCTATTCATAATAGGAGTAGAGGGTCGCTATTCATAATAAGAAATGAGGGTCGCTATTCATAATAGGAGAAGAGGGTCGCTATTCATAATAGAAGAAGAGGGTCGCTTTTCATAATAGGAGTAGAGGGTCGCTATTCATAATAAGAAATGAGGGTCGCTATTCATAATATGAGAAGAGGGTCGCTATTCATAAAAGGAGAAGAGGGTCGCTATTCATAATAGAAGGAGAGGGTCGCTATTCATAATAGGAGTAGAGGGTCGCTATTCATAATAAGAAATGAGGGTCGCTATTCATAATAGGAGAAGACGGTCGCTATTCATAATAGAAGAAGAGGGTCGCTATTCATAATAGGAGAATAGGGTCGCTATTCAAAAAAGGAGAAGAGGGTCGCTATTCAAAATAGAAGAAGAGGGTCGCTATTCATAATACGAAATGAGGGTCGCTATTCATAATAGAAGAAGAGGGTCGCTATTCATAATAGGAGTAGAGGGTCGCTATTCATAAAACGAAATGAGGGTCGCTATTCATTATAGGAAATGAGGGTCGCTATTCATAATAGGAGAAGAGGGTCGCTATTCATAATAGGAGTAGGGGGTCGCTATTCATAATAAGAAAAGTGACCTGCCGGTTTCACAAATGAGGTATCAAAATATGCTCATCTGACCGTAATTAAATGCCTAAAACCCCCGAGCTTCCGGGGGCATGCAGACCCCACCAAAGGCCCGTAGGCAGGCCCCTGGAAGCTCATCTGACCTTATTTTAATGCTTAAAACACGAGAGCTTCCTTGACCCTTACCGGGGCTTTGCCCCTGGACCCCACGCCAATTTAAACAATATTGCCCAACTTTTTCACAGTGTATAGGCTAATGGTCCGGTCAAACTCCGTTTGTTTTCGATATTAAGAACGTTTCAGGAGATCAAGTTTGTGGATAAATCAAGTTAGGTTAATTAATATGATTATTAGTATCCTGAGGCATGATAATTCATGGAAAACTGAAATCTTGAAACTTTTCATTGGCTGAAATCGAAGAGCTTCTGTGTGCCTGGATCTGACTAAGGCTATATAATTTGTAGTTCCATAAGTCCTACCTAAAGTTACTTTCTACAAAAAAATTTTTTTCGTATAAACAATAACTAGTTTCTTAAAATAGCAAACTAAGTCCTTAAATGGCTATAATAATGAGCATGCTTTTTCTACTTAATGTGTCAGTGGTGTAGCCACGATAAGCTCAGTCGGGGGGGGGGGGGGGGGGGTGCAGGGTGGTGGGGATGTCCATAATTATCAAAGCTTAAAAGTAAATTATTTTTTAAAAATACACAATACAGGGGATGCAACCGTTTACATAATGTCTTACGGTAAAAAAAAATCGTATCTGATTCTGAGTATCCAATTTCCTTACTTATATGGAAAATATGTCGTGCGACATTGTATATTTACGAAAAACTTGAATATGGTATATAATTTAAGTCCCTACAACCCCCTCTCTGTCGCTTTCTTTCTTTGCTGAGGATAAGATACATGAAAGATCAACCCCTTGAAGGCAACACTGATACAACCCCACCGCCCTCACCCTTAAACACACACAGGCTACGCCATCTATGAACTACTTGGACGAGAATTGTCGCTAATATGTACATGTACCAAGGGAATACTGCCGGGAGGGTGGGCCGAATTGGAGGGGGGGGGGGGGCAGGGGAGGGAGGGGGGGGGGGGCTGGTGACCGGAATAATGGGACACGTTCATTATCTAGGCACGCCTTTCTTTCTTCAGAAATGTGAGTTTTCAATAAATATTTTCTTCAAATGTTTGGGACCATGTGGCCTGCCCCAACCCCCCCCCCCCCGGCCTACGCTGTAGCCATGGGGTGTCCAGTATGTCGCTTTCTTATTAACATTTAGTTTATTGCTTATGTAATTTTGACTTTTTCGGTATTATGAATAGCGACCCTCTCGTCGCATTATGAATAGCGACCCCCTACTCCTATTATGAATAGCAAACCTCATTTCGTATTATGAATAGCGACCCTCTTCTTCTATTATGAATAGCGACTCTCGTTTCGTATTATGAATAGCGACCCTCTTCCCCTTTTATGAATAGCGACCCCTTACTCCTATTATGAATAGCGACCCTCTTCTCCTATTATGAATAGCGACCCTCTTCTCCTATTATGAATAGCGAACCTCATTTCGTATTGTGAATAGCGACCCTCTTCTCCTATTATGAATAGCGACCCTCTTCTCCTTTTATGAATAGCGACCCTCTTCTCCTATTATGAATAGCGACCCTCTTCTCCTATTATGAATAGCGACCCTCTTCTCCTATTATGAATAGCGACCCTCTTCTCCTATTATGAATAGCGACCCTCTTCTCCTATTATGAATAGCGACCCTCATTTCCTATTATGAATAGCGACCCTCTTCTCCTATTATGAATAGCGACCCTCTTCTCCTATTATGAATAGCGAACCTCATTTCCTATTATGAATAGCGACCCTCTTCTCCTATTGTGAATAGCGACCCTCTTCTCGTTTTATGAATAGCGACCCTCTTCTCCTATTATGAATAGCGACCCTCTTCTCCTATTATGAATAGCGACCCTCATTTCCTATTATGAATAGCGACCCTCTTCTCCTATTATGAATAGCGACCCTCTTCTCCTATTATGAATAGCGACCCTCTTCTCCTATTATGAATAGCGACCCTCATTTCCTATTATGAATAGCGACCCTCTTCTCCTATTATGAATAGCGACACTCTTCTCCTATTATGAATAGCGAACCTCATTTCCTATTATGAATAGCGACCCTCTTCTCCTATTATGAATAGCGACCCTCTTCTCCTATCTATCTCTCCCTTTCTCTCTCTCTCTCTCTGTCTTTGGCTCTATTTTTTCTCGATCTCTCTCTCTTTGTCTCTCTCTCTCTGATGCTCTGTCTACATTTTCCTTCAACCACGCCTAATAAATGCACAGTTTTCTATTTGTACCAAATACTTGTATTGGTAAATTCTTTGATTTTAAAAGTCATGCTAAAATAATGAGAAATACCGTTCTTCATAAGGTTACGATTTTAATTGTTTGAGCTGTTGAAATTAAAAGCCAGATTAACATTGTGTACTTTGCAAACGTGACAGGTAATATAAAGGTAACAGATGCCATGATTAAAATGAACAAAATGAACGTTACTACCAAAACTACTCTTCATAGCAAGGAGTTTTTAGACAAAGCTTAGAAACTACACTATACAGTTTTAACAAGTGATACATTTGTTTACATAATAAAGACAGTCATATTTGGATAATATGAAAAGGTTCATTCGTCTGACAAAGCATAACATTGAGAAAAAGACAAAGGCATACTTCCATAAGTAATTTCCTCTTTATCAGCTAGTTTAACAAATGTTTACAAACTGCATTTACAAGCCCAATATTTTTTGTTTTTGTTTTGTGTTGTTGCATTGTTTACATTCTAAAGCCAGTGACATCGCAGTTATTACAATTTCGATGTCTAGGAGTAAAAAAATTATAAGTCTACAGAACTGATGAGAATCATACATTTTTACACTTCGACTAATTTAAGAGAGATGTCTGACGGTAGTACCCAATCAAAATCGTAACAAATTCATACTAAGGTGAAAATTTATATAGATGCAAGAGATTGTATTTTGTTTAAAGCTTGTGTCTCCCCACTCCCTCCACTCTCTCTTTCTTTCTCTCTCTCTCTCTCTCTCTCTCTCTCTCTTTTATGCTCTGTCTACTTTCACCTTTCTCTTGCCTATATTACTTAAAACTATTTCACCTACGCTTAATGATTGTAATGTTTTTCATGTGTAACAAATACTTGTACTTTTAAGTTCTTCAATTTTAAAGGTCATGCTAAAATTATGCCAAATACTGTTTTTAATTGCGTTATTATTTTAAATGTTGAGCTCATGAAATTAAGAGCCAGCTTGATATGTTGTAGTTTGCAAATGTGACAGGTAATATAATAATACAATATACTAGACTGAAAATGAACAAAATAAACATTACTACCAAAACTACTCTTCGTAATAAGGATTGTTTCGTCAATGCTTAAAAACTACACTTTACAGCTTTGACAAGTAATATATTGTTACTAAATACATTTATATTTGGATAATACAAACAGTTCATTCGTCTGACAAAGCATTATAATGAAGAACAACGTAAAAGGAATATATCCATAACTAGTCTATTTTTTATCAGCTATATTTAACACATGTTTGCAAACTGCTTTTAAAAACCCAATGGTATTTTTTATTTTTTTTTTATTTTTTTTGGGGGGGGGGAGGGGTTTAACGTTATAAAGCCAGTGTAAAAACAGTTGATTGAATCGCCTGTTCATTTATCTGTTTTCAGTACATACTCAATGTACCATGAATTAACATGCATTTATGATAATAAAACATACTCAATAATAAATAAATATTGTGAATTCAATTTCTCAGTTCATAAACTTATCGACACAACTTCATAAGATCGGGACATGACCCTCCCTGTGTCAGCTACACATCATTGACATTATATTGATGAAACCTGCTTTGAACGTGAAATCCCTTTTGAAATTTCGCGATGACTTTCGAAATGGAAGAAATTTGCCAAATATTATACCTAGCCATTTCTTATGTATGTCAAGATTTTCTGTTTTTTGTTAAACGTAACATTTCATTACTGTTCCAAAGCAAAACCTTTTGAGACTTTGTATCAATCTAAAAACGTTGTGTACCACCAGAAGGTCATAACTGTAGTTATATACTTTTAATGCAATCCATTTGAATATTGGTCAACATGAAAGCTTGGAAAACAAATCATTAAAATCAAGAATAATCGTCTATAAAGATTATATACATAATACAGGGAAATTAAGGTTCACCCGGTTTACTTCAGCAATTGTGTACCCTATTTATAATTTGCTGGGGTTCTAATCTTCGTTATCATATTCAGAAAACAAATATTATGTAATATTGTATTCCGGGTGTGGACTTTCTAACAACTTCTAAAGAGTCACCGAAATCTCGAAGTAACATCAATCAAAAATAATATGTTAGTATTCAATATTTTAAACAAATTAATTTGCGAGACATAGAAATGCTTCAATTTCAACTTGGTAATTCGAACAATTGGATCATTCAATATACCATTGAGTCAAATTTGGCCTGCAATATGAGGAATTTCATCTATATCTTGTAATGATTTATACATTAAATATCTTCTTGTACACAAAAACCTTGTCTCCATCACAAGCTACAAGGTTACCAGAAGGAGTTACGAGGCATAGGCTAATGTAGTCGCTTCGGTCTGATTGCTCGTATTCCACAATCCTCCTTGCCTGGATGATACCATCACATGAGACCTGATCAACTGCGCAGGTAGTACGCTCTGTATCCCAGTATGTGATGTAGAGTGTGTCTGTCAGTTTGTCAACGCGACACCGTGGCTCATACCACTCATCAGAGTGAATGACAGCCTTCTCTTCTCCTGATCGTGAGATGACAGTGAATTCATTATTACCTGTCTGCACGACGATATCACTTGATGGCAAGGCTTGTATCTCACCCCGTACCGCCTTGCCCTGCATCGTAAAAGTGTTTAGAATCTTACCATCCGCAGGGTTGATGACGTAGATATAAGACTGGTCGTACTGAGCAGCGAGGATCATCCCATCCCTGTCAACATCAACGTACACGAAAGAGTCGCCATTCTTCGGTATGCTGATGTCTCTAATCACCTCCCATTGTCTGTCATAGAGAGTGATACATCCACCCAAGCTGTCACCCGTGCATTCTAGTCCCCCCTTACCACATACTATTACGTTGCTGTCTATGGACGCGCATGATGTAATATACATGTTACTTCCTCCTTCAATGACTTTCTGTGTGTGTTCAGTTCTGATATTTGTCACATACATGTTCTCGTTCCTTACGTCCCGCACACATATCTCATCATCACTGATCAAACCACGCATCCGAGGGTAATTAACAATAGATGGAATGTGACTTGATTTGACAAGCTCCCATTTACCGATATAGCCATAAATTCTCTCGCAGTGTTCCCCACCTACTTCACCCTCGACAAACTTCACTCTCTGAACGTCACGCTGCATTCGGTCAAGACAGTCGCTAACATCTTGATGAACGTTTAAACTCAAGCTGTCATCTAGGGATGCAAGTACTTGAAGAGCTTCATTCACTAATGTTTTGTCATCTTGTTTGATTCGTTTGATCTTGGCGTCAACATTATCCATATTGCTGATTGCATGCTGATTCTTACTTGTGAGATCTTTTATCTTTTTAGCAACCACCTCGCTGATTGCCTTTGTTTCAGAATCGACTTTGGCTTGGCTTTCTCTAATGGGTAGTTGTTGTTGTTCTGCTTCTTCCTGACATGATTTGATCCGCCTTTCCCGCTTTTCGTTAATTATTTGTATTTCTGTATCCGCCTCCTCGTCGATCGAACGAATCGATCGTTTCTCCTTGTCTTTCACAATCTTTAATTTGTCGTCGAACGCCACCTTAATATCATCGTTGACTGATTGGAAATGGTTACTTGCAGAGGTTGCAGTGGACTCTAGTTTAGAGTCGAGCGTTTTCAGTTGTTTCTTCATTTCCTCTATGTCTTGCTGCTTGTCATCCAGTTTCCTCCTCCTCTCCAAGATGACATCCTCGATGTCGTGTAGCTCACATGGTTTGTGGCAATGGTCTTTGGTAGCGCATGGATGACAAACGGGTATGTTGTGTTGTTTGCAGTAAAATTTGATTGGGTCCCCGTGTTTGTCACATGACCATGTCATGTCATGACCTTTTCTAGGGCGTAGCTTGACCTTGTCATCTCTTTCTCCTGGGAACTTGGACGCCATGATGAGAAGCAGATGTTAGCAAGTAACCTGCATTGTTAACAATAATACAAATTAAATTAGAAATACTGAATCAGGCGAATACTAAATAATGTCATTTCATTTCGCTTATTTCAATTTCCAACATAATGAAATAAAATACATAGAATTGCATTTTACATGTTTAAACAATGAAATAGTAATTGTAATTGGTCCAAAGTGTACAACAGGCATACACAGCAGGTTGGTCGTGGAGGGGACTGCTGGAAAGCTAAGCCTGTACATTGCAGCCCTCAATAACTTATAGTTGCAAAAATAGTATATCATTAAAAAGGGAACACACGAATACATAAACCGGATAGACAGAACATAAAATGAGTGAAAGGGACAGGAAAGAAGGGAGATAAGAAACGAGAGAGGTTAGGGCTCTTGCCTATAAACACACACAACATAACACGGACTGACCGGAATACGGATGGCTGTATTATAATAAAGTATATTATCAAGTGAAATACATTGAATGAGGGTAAGCTGACGCTTGATAATTGCGTAGAAGAGATCTTTTAAATTTAAATTTAAAATAATTTAAACGAGGGGCATTCCTGATGCAATCATCAAGCATAGTCCAAAGCTTCGGGGATGCGTAAGTGAATATGGATTAAGCAAGTATAGTTCTAGTAAATGGCAAATGGAATTCGTCAGATTGGCGTGTGGGGTATTTGTGTATAGTTTTATTTTTGATGAATATTAAATTAAAGATTGGGGGTAGCGTATTATTATTATTTAAGTAATACATGAACTGCCCGAGGTTCTAACGATATAAATCTTCCATTTTAAAGATATTATTTTCGATGAACGAAACATCAGGATGGGATCTCCAGGACGTGTTACAGATAACACGCACTGCTTTCTTTTGTAGAATAATACGTGCCATATGGGTACAATATAAAATATCATGCTTAGTTTTATAGTTAGTTGCCACTACCGCACAGGCTAATTAGCACACTTTGTTTATTCGAAAGATTCTTTCATAATACACAATGTTTCAGAGTTGTTTTTCTTTTCGATTTAGCAAACACCTGTAAATCGCAGGGGTCTCCTAAAAAAAAAAATCGTTTTTAAAACAAGAGGAAAAAGGGGAATAATTGATATGTTATGAGCAAGCAAGGTGTGTGTATATTTTTCATTTTTGTTGGTATGTAATTGAATGGAATTAATTTGAAAGTTAAGAGAATTGGTGAGGGGGCTCAGGGTGCACAATTCTAATGCTAATACAAATACAGACTATAAACTTATAACTTCTCAACTGCCCGAATACATTTCCGTATGTCGTATCGAACCTATATCAGTACCACAACATATCCCCCTAACCACTACGTCATACCTTCATAGCTTACCAAGTATTACAATACGTTTACTGACAGAGTGCGAATTTAATCGTGTCATGTTTTATGATATGGAGGTCAAAGGTGATGATATTCTTTGCATGTACTCAATCTGATAATCTATTCAGACCAGCAAGTAGCATTGTTCGTTTTCAGGTAGGCACGCAACGGAATGTCATATGAACGGGTTTCCCACCTTCACAATATGAGTGCACAAGTATAGAAAGGAAGACAAATGTCAATCTCATTTGTTACCATAACTACTATATGATAACACTTTTTGTGTACCTCTAAAACCGTTTACATAGTTATGAACGTGAAATTAAGTGCAGGTGAATTGCTAATGTGCATGCAGAGTTATGTGATGTATAGTAGATCTCTGCGCTCTTTGATATATTTTTGCTGCCATTATATATACTAAGAAGCAAGCTGATGCACATATACGAAACACTCGTATTTCCAAAACAAGGTGTGTACTTATAGTAACTAGCTGATGTATATGCAAGGTTAACTTTTAGGTTTACCTCTATCCCTCCTTATCGCCACTGTATGTTCCGTCTATTAACTCATCAAAAAGGTTTACCAACCCCCTTTTCGCCAGAGAGACACGGAGAGAGAGAGAGAGACATAGAGACAGAGAGAGAAAAACAGAGAGAGAGAGAGAGAGAGAGAGAGAAACAAAAGGGGGAGGAGAGAGAGAAACAAAAGGGGGAGGAGAGATAGATAGATAAATATATAGAGATAAATAGAGAGCAAAAGATAGAGCTATAAAGAGTTAGATTTGGGGTTAAAGCCAAACCGGTAATTACTAACGTTCTCTCTCTATCTGTCTCTATCTCTCTCTTTTACTCTTTTCCCCTCTCCCCCCCCCCCCCTCTCTCTCTCTCTCTCTCTCTCTTTCTCTGTCATTTAAACAAACAAAAAACCCATCTGAAGAGACTACCCCTTCTCTCATCCTCTCTCTCCCTCTCTCTCTCTCTCTCTCTCTCTTTCTTTCTCTCTCTTCATCTTTTCATTCAGGCCTCTCTCTTTCTTTGTCACATACCCAGTCTATTGGTCTGTTGGTTATTCCATGTGACTTTCTTTCTCTAATTTAAAGCATTAACTCGCCTCAAAAACAAATATTGAATAGAGCATCGAATAACATACCGAATGAAAAAAAAAATCACAAAGAAATTTCGGGAATTGGGGATATAGGAATCAGTATATAGATTGCGCAGTACACGATTATGGCTCATTTTCTTTGGAATATTATTATTTCACAGTTGATAAAAGTTCAGAACGATGGAAAAAACTCTAAAAAAAAATCAATATTTTAACACACATATTATCGATTTGTACTCTGATATAAAACGTTAGTCTGTATGTTGATATACAAACAAATCGCATGCAAAGAAAATCCATTCCGTACAAATGTTGCACGACGCCATTATTCAACATAAGTTGACTTTTCTCTATTGGAATGCATTATTACACAATTAACACGATCGCAAATAACCTCGAGAGTAACAAAGCCATGGACGACGGAGGCATGGAGGAGAAATAAATAGGAAAGCAGAAACACAAATTTAGATAGAATATCAAGCATTCCTTCGTAGCTATTCCTTTATTGTTTCTTCTTACATTCCGATTGCTCGTCAGTTTGTTACGATGCACACAGTAACGGTTAAATAAAATGAAATAAATGCCAGGCGAATAATAAACGCTGATTATAGCAGTCAAACTTTGGCGCTTCACTGAAGTCGTCACAACTAAAGACCTAGAAAGAAGACAACCATTACTTATCTAACTTCTTAATTGGGTGTGGTAATGATTACAACTATCAATATCAAGGCAATGTCGGTACTTACGAGTAGTTCTCAGGATTATCCCGATATGATGAGGACCGCTCTACTATCAGCTTACGATGTAGTATTACTGTGTACACTTTGTTTGTATAATTTACAAGAGAGGTACATTGCGTATTTAGAAATAATCGAGTATTTTCCAGCTCCGCAATACAATGGATCGGTGCACAAAATAAACAATGTTTCAAAAGAACAGGAAATGAATGACACATCACTGGTTTAAAGGTGTAGTACGGTAGTTAGTGTTTTAAACCTAGCTTCAATCCATCAATAGAGTATGAAGTAATATTCATGGTGTAAGCTGAATGACTTTCATTTTAAAATTCTCAGACATACTGTTTTTATATATCAATATGATACAAAACAGTGAAATACAGCTTTTTTTTTCCTCATTTCAAGTGGTACATCGCCAATGTATAAACTTAGATATGTTTATTAACGTGATCTAAAAAAAGAAAAACATTAATAAGCAGAAGGGATGCAAGGCAGTCTGTACGAAATAGATATGTATACGAACCGTTAGCGGGCAAGAGAACAACGATTTTAAATATAAAAGCATGTATTCAAAATAAAATCAAATGATACAACATGAACAGAGGAATAATTGGTATGTAATGAGCATTTTTGTATGTGCATCTGTCTTCTTCTTCTTCTTTTTTGTGGGGGGGGGGGGGGGCGGCGGTAATAAAGGGATAGAATAAAGACAAGATATGTTGGGATAAAAGGAAATAGGGACAGGACGGCCAGCGTCATGAGATTAAAAGATAGTGAATCAGAGCGACAATAATTTTTTTTTCTTTCCTTCTTTCTCTTTATTTTCCATGCAAAATTTGAATTTGAACATGCGAATTCGAAAAAGAGTTATAGTTTGCAGTATCAACGCGAATCCTTGTAAAGACTTTAAACATTACATTTCTTATCTGCCACTGTTTCAATCTCGCATAGGGTATCAAACCTAACCACTGCCAATACATCATGCCTTTCTAACTACACAGTACCACAACACATTCCCTAACCACTATACGTCTACCTTCAGAACTTACCCAAGTATTACAACATCCTGACAGAGTTTTAAATCATGTCATGCTTTATGATATGGAGGTCAAAAGTGGTGATATTCTTTTCATCTACTCAATATGACGGTCTATTCGGACCACAAATTTCCGTTGTTTGCTTTCAGTGTAGGCGTGCAATGGAATGTCAAATGGACGGATTCCCAACCTTCTCATTCAAATGATGCATTCATGCCTATCACATATTTAAACAATATGAATGCAAATATAGAAAGATAGACAAATACACATCTGATATATGTATCGTGATTACTACTCGGGATTTGTTTCTTCTCTGAGCCTCTGAAACTGTTTACAGAGTAATGAACGTGAAATCAAGTGCAGGCGATTTGAAAGTGTGAAGAGTTATGTGATGTATTTAGATCTCTGTGCTCTTAAATAACTTTTTATTTACATTTTACGGGGGGAAAAGCGTTCTGATGCATACAAGGAATAATTGTATTTCCAATATTAAAGGTGTGTATATATGTTACACTGTCTGATGTCTGTATTCAAGGTTAACTTTTACCTTTATCCCTCATTATCACCCCTGTTTTTTCGTTTCCTGGATAAATTCATGGCGGGTATTTTTGAAAATATATTTTAGTAGTGTGTGTGTATAAATATTGAACTACTTGCTATAATTTTGATCGACCTCAACCTTAGAGCGAAGGAGGAGCCTGGAAATTATCGGCTTGCATTATTCACTTTGCATATTATTGTTCTACTTTATAGGTCAGAAGATCATTACTGTTGCTCTCTTTCTCCCCCATCTCTTTCTCTCTCTCTCTCTCTTTATCTCCCTCTCACTCTCTCATGGTCTCTCCCTCTCTATCTCTTTCTCACTCTCCCTCTCATCCTCTCTTTCTCTCCCTCTCAATCTCTCTTTCTCCCACTATTTCCCCTCTCTCTCGCTTTCTCTTGCTCTCTCTCTTTCTCTCCCTCTCTCTCTCCCCCTCTCTCTCTCTCTCTCTCTCTCTCTCTCTCGCTCTGTTTCTCTTGTTTGACTACCGTTTCTCTGCACCCCTCATTAGTCTTTATTCTTCCCATATACAACATAGATACGCCTCAAACGAAAAAAGATGTTAAAGAAAGCATGCACTAACTTTGTTTTGGTATAACTATCTAACCTGATAGGAAACACAGACATAAACACTCAGATATCTCAATTGCCAGGATGACATACCGAATTAAATAATATGACATCAATACACACATAGGCATATGTATTTCATTTAAACAATTTTCGCCCTAAATATATAAGCATTACTCCTAAAATATTGATTTTGTCAATGGCCAACTTTACAGAAAACGAAATTAGTTTGATAATTTACATTTATAACAGAACAAACAAGTTTCATGTTCACTAAGTATTTGTAAGTTGTATTTACAGGCACAATCTTATTCTCTTTCAAAGCCCACTTAAATGCACAAACTAAACTTTTCCATTGACTATATAGCATGACTAACAGAACATGAAAAACAGAAAGAAAATGTATTATGAGCCCTGTCCATCACTTTTAAAAATGCACGAGCATTACAATGACGTATTGTGTTATATAAAGGTGACTTCTACACGATATACAATGACCTATTGAAATTGCCACTTTTTGAAAGTCTTTGCGATCTTATTTTGTATGATTATCAATCTAGCGGAAGCCTTGAAAACTACATTCATGAAACTATATATAAATAGTCCATTAAATATAAAGGGCCTTAAATGACTTTAGGAATACAGGAATTAATATTAATGAGCTTGTACCATTTGTAACTGAACTTGTTAATCTGTCCCTGTCTTCTGGAGAGGTACCTGCAGCGTACAAGACATCACACGTCACTCCTATCTTGAAAAAAACATCTTTGGATCGAAATGAGTTTAAAAACTACAGACCGATCGCGAATCTTCCTTTCATCGCCAAGACTCTAGAGAGGATTGTAGCTGCTCAGCTCAGGACACACTTAGAAGACAATGGTTTATATCCTGTCATGCAATCCGCATACCGTCAGTTCCATTCGACAGAAACAGCCCTCTTGAAGGTTGCCAACGATCTCTTGTTAGCCATTGACAAAGGACTTGAAGCTATTCTTATTCTGCTAGACTTCTCGTCTGCGTTCGATACGATCGATCATAGCATGATGATACAACGTTTCTGTAATAAATATGGATTTGAGGGAGCCGTCCTGCAGTGGCTTGCCTCCTACTTGGAAAATCGATCCCAGGTCATCGTTCTCAATGGTGTCCAGTCCGAAGCATTTCCACTATTAAACTTGGGGAGTACCACAAGGATCCGTTGTGGGACTGTTGGACTTTATACTCTACTCTGGTCCCCTCAGTGACGTCATAAGGTCCCATCAGGGTGTTGAACACATGATGTATGCCGACGACATACAAATGTATCTGATACTGAAGCAAAGTGAAATCGCCAGTGGGGTGGTGAGACTGGAGCAGTGCATCGCAGATGTGAAAGTCTGGGCTCGTGATAACAACCTCATGCTTAATGGTGCCAAGACAGAACTCATGCATGTGACGTCAGCATTTCGAAAAGCCAGTGAGCTGCCATATTTTGAAGTCGACTGCACTACAATCAATCCATCAAAATATTATATTAATCTCGGAGTCGCAGTGGATGACAAACTTACCATGAAGCAACATGTTCATAAATCATGCAGAGCCGCTTCGTTTGGAATTTACCGGATCAGAAAACTCCGAAAGTACCTAGACCAAAGTTCTACTGGGCGCCTAATAAATGCATTTGTGACATCACACATTGATTACTGTAATAGTCTGTTGATAAATCTACCCAGCTCACATCTGACCAAACTCCAACATATCCAGAACACTGCAGCCCGTCTCCTCACACGCACAAGAAAGTACGAACACATAACACCTATTCTTCGTTCTCTTCACTGGCTCCCCATTCCACAGCGCATCCAATTCAAGGTACTGCTTCTCACCTACAAGGCCCGTAATGGACTTGCTCCAGCATACATCAATGGACTCATTTCACTAAAGGTGCAAACCTCCTCCATCAGGCTCCGCTCATCATCATCTGTTCATCTTCAACTATCATCTGGTCCTCGAACTCACACCCGCTATGGAGATCGTGCCTTCTCTGTATGTGCTCCTAAACTCTGGAATAATCTCCCCGTCTCTGTCCGTGAATCCCCAACTCTTGACACTTTTAAACGTAGACTTAAGACCTATCTATTAAACACGAAGTAATTGTCCATCATCATACCGTATTTATAACCACATGTCCTAACTTCTTGTAATTTATTTATTGTCTAATGTACATAATTATTGCAGTTTCATTAATGATACTTAATTATTGTATTTACATTTTCATTTTTCATTATCATGTTATTGTTATACATTGTTAGTTAAGTAATTCGTCCAAATTAAGCGCATTGTTCATTTCACGTTTCTTGTTGATCCTTATTACATATTTAGTTTAACCGTACTTTTTATTTCACTTGTTTTGTAAAGCGCTTAGAAACTGTACTTGTATACCAGCGCTATATAAATTTTAAATATTATATTATTATTATAAGTTCACTGAGCTCTGAGTCATTATAGATTTGGGCATCAGACATGTGTCCTACTCCACAAACTTCAATCCATATAAAACGATACTGGGCATCCACCAAGGCGAGGAGAGGGATACTGAAAAAACCCTTGTAGTTGTGGTACAAGGAGCCTGTGTTGGGTGGTTTGCTGATAACACTATGCTTCCCGTCCAGAGCTCCCACCGCGTGAGGGACATTCCACTTGTCTTCACACTCCTGGGCAAGGGCTCTCCACTCATCGGGCGTCACAGGAACGGCGAACACTTCGTCCATATGGCACCATATGGCAGATGGTTGATTTACTGCACCGGAACGCATAGGAAAGTGACGAGTAATTGTCCCCAGTGGCAATATGTCTCAGAGTCACTGACAGCTTTAGTCCAGGTGGTAGTGCAGAGCGGAACTTAGTGTCTTGTCTCTCGATGGCTGGTGTGACTCTTTCCAGGATCTCATCGAAGAGCTCTGGAGGCATCCTGAGATAGTTCTTGAAGGCGTTGGTATATTCGGTGCGGAGCTCTCTGGTGAGGAAGGTTGAGTAGTGGCCCAGTTGCTGCCTTTTGTCTTCAGATAGCCATTTACGCACCCACATGGATCTTGGCCTTCTCATCCGCCTTCTTCGCCTTCTTCCTGCCTGCTGAACTCTGGCATTTCCTCTCTGCAAATGCAGCTGAAGCAAAGACTGGATGTATGCACCCAGCAAACATGCAAACACAAAATCTTCTTCATCGTTGGCATTCATGATGTTGTTCCGTCAAAATCTCAGGATACAATGATTGCTATTTCTTGGGAGGCCTTCTTTTATACCGTGGGCACAACCGTGCTCCAAAGTTGCCCGGCGTCCACGTTTCATCCGTAGAAAGCCTTGACAGAACGTGAAAAACGTGTCAGAACTTGATCAGAACGTGAGAAACGTGAGGGACCCTATCAGAACGTGAGGGACCTCAACAAAACGTGACGGGCCGGGGGGGGGCGGAACGTTCTGGCATCCGTGGTAGAACGCGGGCCGAACCGTAGCGCGCCTTGGAGCCACCGGGACTCAGCAGCCCTTTAACCTCCCACGGCCCGTCACGGAAACCTTGATGGACCGTGAGGAAACTTGGCAAGACGTAACTAAACTTAAATACAGAGAAGAAAATGGCCAAAATCCCACGGCGCACTACGTTTCGGTCAAACGGGGCTGCCGTGGCCGCCGGGAACATAGTGGTATATAATGTTACTGTTTGCTCCAGACCTCCAGAAAAACATGAAGTACGTGTTTATTGTGTGAAAACAAAATACAATTCACATGTATTTAATAACTTTGTAAAAGTAAATATGGACAATTATCCTTTATGGACATAAATACATAAATGAAATGAATGAAATCTAGGGACGCAGTGAAATGTGTTATATATGAACGGATTTCACACCCTCATATGCAAGGGATTTGCGCACATACAGACAATCTATCAAAGGGATAATACATTGTTTACCGTTATTGTCAGTGATATGGTCGTGTATTACATTTCGGGATTCTATCCCGCCCCCCCCCCCCCCACTCAGTGTTATTTAGGGTACGCGTATGCTTGTTCCCTCTTTTTGAAAGCACCCCCTATCTGAGGACTGCCAACATTTCCGAACCCCCCTTTCGCGGGCTTTTCGCGGACTTTTCCTGCCTTGGAGACCACCCTAAATACGGAAAAATGCTCAATGTACCCCCCTAAATTCGGAATAATTTCTCAGGAGGCAAAGAGATGAGAGAAAAAAAGAAAAACACCCCCTTTTTAAAGAAATCTCCGGGTGAAAAGTCAAATACACCCCTTTTTTACAATTCTCGGGCCGGACTTTGTCGCGCGAAAAGTACCCCTTTACCGGACATTTTGGTAACACGCATGCGGTCATTCTGACCCCGGAGTGGGGGGGGGGGGGGCGGGGGTTCTATAAGCTACGAAATTTGTCTTAAAAAGTCATTTATCTATAGCCTAGTGTCTTTTGCTAATCTTGATGCGATAGTTTAAATGTTACTCAAGAACGTGTAATAAATGAATGCAAATCTAGATTGTGTGGCTGGTTTCTGGGAATTTCACCTCGATTTTATGACAAGAACTTAATGAATATCGGTTTTGAGTCTGTGCCACTAAAATGTGTACGCAATAGTGGACGCGCGTTAAGTTGAACGCAGTAATGGACGCGCGTTATCGTGTTTGTAATTCCCATGTATAGTCTGCTTTCTTTCATTCAATAATTCAATATTTAATTAAACATTACAGGCCTATACCTCTCTTTAGAAATCTAGCCATGTTATTGGTCGAAATTGCAGGCATGAATTTTGCCATTTTCCTCATGCCCGCCTACCAGTCAATAGTCTTTGGAAAAGTGCACTCATACCCGCCTACCGGTCAATAGTCTTTTAGAAATGCCCTTGGGCTGCGAACCCAATTGGATTACGTGTTGTTAAAATTGTCTTTGTGCGAGCGCAGACACCATTCAGTGCTTTTTGTCTGCGATTTCCAAATGATCGAACCTTTCGGTTATATTTCCAGCGAAGATTAACAGACAGTTTCTCAGATTGTACGTGATGTTTTTAAACAATCTTTACTTAATAAAAGGATAAGGTAAGAATTCTTGGTCGATTTTTGTTCCAATTTGGTATATAAAAGACATATCGACTGCTTTAATATTCGAGGTCTGGCTGTTTTATAGGCTCTCGGGAACGTGCACATCGTGACATGACCCCGAGGCGCTCCGAGGGGTCATGGCATGATATGCGCACGTTCTTCCTGAGCCTATAAAACAGCCAGGCCTCTCAAAGCAGTCGATATCCCCAAACTATTTTTTCGGCTTCTGATATACACAAACATAGAATTTCTGTAAGAGTACAGTAATCAATCTCGGTTCTAGTCGCTTATGTTTGTTTGTGTTTTCGCCTCATTGCAATCAAGTGAATATGAAGTGGTATACAAATATACAATGACACTTGAGGATCTACCTAAAACTATTTCCATCGAAGATACATCATCTAGTACTAGAGGGAGAATAGTAATATTCATGTTCATGAGTGTGAATAGTTTAAGCTTGTTTCGAGAATGAGTCATTGTATATTTGTTTTATATCCCTCCCATGCACCTGTATCATTCATGGACATTTTTGTAAGAACATATGTACCGTATTCACATTCCTCATCACATACAAAAAGTAATACAAGAAAATTACACGGCTCAAATGTAGCATTGAATATTCTAAATATGTTTAGCTGGCGCTATACAGGTACTACAGTACAGTAGTGTAGTGCAGTTACTGCGGCTCAGCGTAAATTGCACGGCGTGAGAGCCGTGCCACCGCGGGAGTTGCCCGCTGGAGGCATTTAAAAAAAAACGTATGCTCGCTGAATGTTGACTGTTGGGGAGGGGGGGGGGGGGGGCGGTAAAACGAATAGTTTAGCTTTGTCCGGGAAAAGTTGAACAATTCGTGACGTCAGCAATAACAAATGAACTATTCGGCAGGAAACGGCGACTTTCCTAGTAAAACTATTCTTTTTCTTGTATACTCCTAATTCAACAATTTTACGATAAGTGGTTTAATATTGCTTTTTTTGTATTTCTTTTTGTATTTCTTTCCTTGTCATTGCATAGTTATTTCGATACAAAATGTAAAGTCTGATAGTATAACATATAAATAAAAATAAAAAATCTTTTGTAATAGTGAAGTAAAAGGGGAAGGGGAGGGGAGGGGGGTCTGACCATTGGAGGTCCATCATGCAGTAATTCACAGCCTATCAAGTCTGATTATTTATATTTATAACACCACGATACGATGAAGTTCAATACTACTTGACAACATAATAATGCAACATTAGTATAGCCTTTATTACTACCAACCAGACTGTCCTTTTGTTCTGGCACAATGAATTAGTTTACTAATGTATGTGTAGCCCTCGTTACGTTTGTAAGAGTAGGGTACCAAAAATAGAGATGAGATGAGTCTGTAAAACAGGAGGCGAAGAAGAGATGTGTGATGGTTAAACTCGTGACACGGACTGCGAGGAGTCAAGCAGGTTCACGAGTTCAAGGTGTTCAGAAACAAAGGGACAAAGTAATGTTGCGGGGTCACGTGTTAAAAGATATTTGCATAAAGTGAGTCATGTAATCCAGCTTTTTATGTGGAAACAGGATGTTGGTGTGTGACTAGTCTTTATAGAACAGTCACCTGGTTACACTCTCCCTTCCTTCGAAACAATGCCGTCCCGGCATATAAAACAATTTATATTCAAAAAATATATAAATAATTAAAAAAAGAATTAACATTCAATAAAATCACACTATTGTAAACATTTGTGTTTAAAAAATGTCTCCTATACCATACTTAACTTAGCCCTAGCTACATTCATACCGGGACTCTTCCACCGTGCCCACAGCTTCTTCCCAGCCTCTAATTTTGTTTGATAAACGGAGAGATTAAGGAGGTGACCGAGAGTATTGTATTGGAGCCGTTCAACAGGGCGACGCGTGCGTCCACTTCGTCTAATCGGGGTTCCATCATCGAGATCTTCAGTGGGAGTTTGCTCACCTGAAGAAGGAAGATTATCTAAGGGGTGTTGGGTATTCGAAAGAGGAGTTTCATGAGCGAGGGATGAGTCATCGCAGGGGGTTGGATTATCAGCGGGAGGTAGGTCATCTGAAGAAGGGAGATCATCTATTGGGTGTGGATCGGTTATGGGAGGTGGGTCGATCGGTGGGTCAGCGGGAGTTAAGTCAATGATGGAGGGTGGGTCTTCAGCAGGACATTGAGGATATTCTACGCCCTCTGGGAGGATCGGGACTTCATCAGTTTCCTGGTGTCGATCATGATTGGCTCGGGCTGGACCAATCACTTCAGGCACCCGAAGTAACAGATCTTCTGTTTCTTCGTTATGAGAAGATTCCATCCTTGGTCCCTCAGTCTGGTCAGCCTTAGGTCGATTGGTCGCTATGTTTGGTTTGGGGGCAGTTTCTTCAAGGGGCAGGAACATACAGGGGGTTAAAAGGTTTCGGTGAACAGTCCGCTCCCGCTTCGTGTCTGGTCGTTGGACCACATACACTGGCAGCTCGGGATGTTTACTCAACACGATGTAGGGTGTTGACTCCCATTTGTCTGCCAGCTTCTGTCCGCCTGTGGACTTGTCCATGACCAGCACACGATCTCCCGGTAAAAGTGATGTCAGCTTGGCCTTCTTGTCGAACTGGACCTTCTGGCGATCTTTCGCCAGCCTCGATTTCCCTGCCGCCAGATCGTAGGCTGATCGAAGACCTTCCCGGAATCGAGTGACATAGTCCTCATATCCCACATCTTCACTTTGAGATGGAATGCCGAAGATGACATCTACCGGGAGATTTGGGTGTCTGCCAAACATAAGATGGAAGGGAGCGTAGCCAGTAGACTCATGCTTCGTTGCATTGTAGGCATGGGTCAGATGGCCAAGATGATCCTTCCAACTGGATTTCTGCGGGGGGTCTAGAGTTCCGACCATGTTGATCAAAGTCCGATTGAAGCGCTCCGTTGTTCCATTTCCCTGCGGATGGTAGGCAGTGGTTCGGCTCTTTTTGATCCCCGCCACTTTGCAGAGTTCTGCAATGAGATGGCTCTCAAAGTTTCTCCCTTGGTCTGCGTGTATTCTGCGGGGAAACCCGTAGTGAACAAAGAAATTATCCCACAAGGTCTTAGCCACTGTTGTAGCGAGCTGATCCCTTGTGGGGTAGGCTTGTGCATACCTGGTAAAATGGTCAGTTACCACCAGGACATTCTCGTAGCCACCTTTAGATTTATCCAACTTCAGGAAGTCAATGCACACCAGTTCCAGCGGTTCAGATGTGTGGATGCTCGAAAGGGGAGCACGGTTCCCCGAAGTCGGTGTCTTCCTCAGGCAGCATCGCCTACAGGTGGTACACCAGGCATGCACATCTTGTGCCATCCTTGCCCAGAAGAAACGCTGTCGAAGATTGTCCAGAGTTCGTTCAGCCCCAGGGTGACCAACATCATCATGGAGGTGACCAAGTACCAGTTTGTGATGACAACGTGGGAGTAGCAGTTGATGACGCAGTGTCCCAGCAGAGTCCTGGTACCGCCGATGAAGAACTCCTGACTTTAGTTCTAGGCGTTGGTACTGCCTGAGAATGAGCTTAGCATCTGGAGAGCACACTTGAAACTCCTGCTTGGTAGGTTTGGAGCCTCGCTCCACATACGGCATAACTACCGACAGATCAGGATCCGATCTTTGCTGCCGAGCAAGCGTTTCCACTGGAATGATGTCGATGGAGGGTGTTCCCGTCTCACTTTCACCTTGGTTGCCTGGAGAGCCTGGGTTAGACGCACCGGCTGCCAACTGGAGAGCTGTGGGATGTACAAATCCAGACGGTTGCAATCCTCCTTGCAGAACGGCTGACACTGCTAAATGGCTGCAGTCGACTTGCACATCTTGAGTTGGTACTCCAGCCGACGCCTCTGGCAACCTTGAAAGAGCGTCTGCTGCGGCGTTGAGCCTCCCACTCCTGTATTCCACACTGAAATCAAAGTCTGCAAGTGCTGCAACCCATCGCTGGCCAGTTGCATCCAGCTTTGCAGAACTGGTGACATATAGGAGTGGATTGTTGTCTGTTAGGACATGGAATCGGCGACCTAGGAGATACTCACGAAACTTGTCTACCACAGCCCACTTCAACCCCAGGAATTCGAGCTTATGAGCTGGGTATTTGCTCTCGGATGGTGTTAAAGCCTTGCTTGCGAAAGCAATCACCCTCTTCTTACCATCCTGGAGTTGACTGATGACTGCCCCAAGGCCAGAACCAGACGCATCAACCTCAAGAAGGAATGGGGTCTCAAAGTCTGGGAAGCCGAGTACTGGAGGCGACGTTAGTTTTGATTTGAGTAGCTGGAAGGCCGCTTCACATTCCTCAGTCCAATTGAAGGGAGGGAGGGGTTTCCGGGAAGCCTTGCGTCGACCACCTCCTTCTGTTAATTGAAACAATGGCTTCGCTGTCTTCGCATACCCTGGGACAAACCTCCTATAGTAGCCTGTGAATCCCAAGAACCTACGGACGTCCTTGCTGTTCTTCGGACGAGGCCAGTCCGTCACAGAGGAGGTTTTCTCAGGGTCGGTCTCTATTCCCTCCTGGCTGATCACATGACCCAGATACTTGACCTTGGTCTGGAGGAGGTGGCACTTCCTAGGCTTCAATTTCAACCCTTGTTGACGGAGTCGATTAAATACCAGGGTTAGGCGATTAAGGTGATCTTCAAAGGAGCTGGAGAAAACGATGATATCATCTAAATAGATTAATAGGGACTCGAACTGTTGGTCCCCTAGACATGACGTCATCAGGCGCTGGAAAGTTGCCGGAGCATTCTGGAGACCAAACGGCATCCTGATACATTCAAAGAGCCCCATAGGAGTCGTAAAGGCCGTCTTTGGTCGATCCTTCTCCGCAACCTTTACCTGCCAATACCCACTTGTTAAGTCCAGGGTGGTGAAATACTTTGCATTCCCAAGGGCATCGAGGGCCTCATCAATCCTGGGCATTGGGAAAGCATCCCGTCTCGTCTTGCTATTCAGGTGACGGTAATCTATGCATAGACGAATGGAGTCATCCTTCTTGCGTACCACCACAATGGGAGAAGCGTACGGGCTATGACTTTTCTTGATTACTCCTGCCTCTTCCATCTCCTGGATGTGTCGTCTCACCTCTTGGAACTGAGCAGGGGGAATTCGTCGGTAGGGAAGACGGAATGGATCTTCATCTATAAGTGGGATGTCATGTTCGATGTCCTTAGCCAACCCGTAATCAAAGTCATTTTGTGAGAACACGTCTGAGTATTCAGCAAGAAGATGCTCCAGCCGCAACTTCTCTTCCGGAGTAATGGGGGAGCTGGCTAAGTCGAGTTCAGGGAAGCTCGCTGAGGTCTGTGCCAGCAACGGGGAAGGTCCTGAAGGAGGTGTGAGCTGATCCTTAGGGGCTTCTTCGATGGCACACACCAGGAAAAGTTGAGCCAGCGGGACATTCTTGCCGATGGTGATGGGTCTATCGGACACATTCAAGACTCGGATTGGTATGTAGCAACCCGGAGACGCATCGACGAGTGTCCTTCCTACCATCATCCGAGATCCCTTGGTTGAATGCCCAATTGGCTCCACTATAGCTGTACAGCTCGGGCAGTTCCTGGCTACCTGGCACATAACCTCCATTTCCCAGCCCGGCTCAATCCTTCGTCCTCGGCCACGGTGAACTGCTATTCCCAGATTTCCCCGGGCGTCCCCTGGTCGACGGCTTTCGATTGCAGAGCAAGCAGCCGACCATGCCTTGTTCTGCCTCTCCACTACCTGCAGGTATGTCGCACCGTGTAACCTCACCTGGTCTTGCTGGGCTAGTCTGATGAGGTTGGTGCCGATGAGAGCGTCGACACCGGGTCCATAGCTCCCTGGGGGGACGATGAAGGCTGGGACTTTGGAATAAGTGCGGCCCAAGCACTCTACCTCTAGAAGGATAACTCCTCCATGAGCCAAAGGGTGACTTCCAGCGCCTCTAATCTGTACTGGGGAGGGAGTAGGGGATAAAATACAAAGGGACGGATGGGAGGAAATGAAGGAGGATGAAACAGTAGTTACCTGGGAGCCCGAATCAATTAGTGTAGAGGCAGGTACACCATTGATGACCACCGTGTCCAGGTTTGTTGGGCCGATCACTGGTATAAGTTCTGGGTCGATTCTATTCTGCTGGATACTATTACTTGGTAAACTATTATTTGATAGACTATTATTTGGTAAACTATTATTTAAATTAATTTTGCCCACACTCCCTTTCTTTAACTTCGGTGCGGGCCGAATCAGTTTAAACGACTCGCTTGGTGTAGGGCGTCATTTTGGCTCCCGGTTATGTCCGAACTGATCGGGGCTCTCCTCCGCTTGGAGGGAGTGCTCCTCCGATTTGGGCAATCCCTCCTCCAGTGCCCATCCTGACCACACTCCCAGCAGTCCGATGAAGGGCGCGTAGATGAAGGGCGCGTAGATGTAGCCGGCTCTTGCACTTCCAAGGCCTTTAATCTTCTGTCCAGGGAAGCTACCCGCTCATCAGTTCTTCCCTGCTGGTCCCGGATATCCGCTACCAGCCTCAACACGTCTTCCGTGTTCTTGGATATTTGAGCAAGCTTCCCCTGGCTCTCATCCGGATTGTTAGATGACTGATGTGCGTAAACAGTCGCGGGCCTCCTTGCCTTGGTATGGCGCTCCCTTGCAATCCGTCGGACCTCCTCCCGCAGGTTCCTAAAAGTCATCACCCGAGGCCTCATTGGTGCGAGACGAAGCCGTAGATCCTCCTCCCTACGACCTCGCATGAACTGGGTGCACATAACCGAGTCCCTCTGTGCTTCGTTTACGGCTGTCGGGAATTCCCTTTGTATTGCCTGGAAGAGCGACTGCAGCGCGATGGCATAGGATTGAGCGGTCTCGCCGTTCCGTTGCAATCTCTCGTAGAAGGCGGCGAATGGGTCCTCTGTTGGAGCGTCCCCATACTCTGCCTTCAGCTCCTCCACTGCGTCGGCCGCCGTCTGCTCCTCCAGGGGTAAATTTAGAATGAGGCGACGTGCTTCCCCTCTTAAATTCCTCACGATGGTGGAGTATTGAAGAGAGGGTGGTGTTCGGCTCGCCACGAAAAAGTATTCTATGTCTCTAACCCAATCTTCAACGGATATTTTCGATTCCCTCCCATTGAAGATAGGGACCCCCCTTACCTGTGTAAATGCTTGTCCCGTAATTGTGGGTGGCACTTCTGGTTGGGCGGACAGGTTGAGTGGGAATTCAAACATGAGTTCTGGTTCTGCTCGAGTAGCCATTATAAATTTTGGATATTATAGAGCTTTACGAAAAAAATCTTTAATTAAAAAATATGATAATGTCAGAGATATTAATTATATCAGATAAGATAAAATTTGTTGTGATGAATGTGTCAAACAAAAGGCACTGTCCAATCGTAAATAAGAGGAAGAAAAGAAAATATTAGATTAACTGGCTCAAAACAAATCGGTTACATTCGAATAAATTTGAAACGACAATAAATTATACCAATAAATTATATCACTTAAACAATTATAGATTATTCCCTTGAGTGATGTCTGCTCTGTTCCATCCCACGGTCAGTCCAGATCCTCGTCTGCTCAAGTTCGGCGTCCGTTTTGATATCTCCCTGTCAATGTTGGGACACGGTCGTGTGTCCTTCTTCCTCCGCAATATAGTGCCGTCCTGTTTTTAAAAGACTGACAATCTGTCCGATCCTGCCGATTACGCCAAATGTAGCCCTCGTTACGTTTGTAAGAGTAGGGTACCAAAAATAGAGATGAGATGAGTCTGTAAAACAGGAGGCGAAGAAGAGATGTGTGATGGTTAAACTCGTGACACGGACTGCGAGGAGTCAAGCAGGTTCACGAGTTCAAGGTGTTCAGAAACAAAGGGACAAAGTAATGTTGCGGGGTCACGTGTTAAAAGATATTTGCATAAAGTGAGTCATGTAATCCAGCTTTTTATGTGGAAACAGGATGTTGGTGTGTGACTAGTCTTTATAGAACAGTCACCTGGTTACATATGCATAGTTGCAGATGGCGTGCTTCACTCTCTAGCAAAGTAGCAGACGACCTCCCGATACTTGCAACGCAATCGCGAGGCTCCATTTTAGACCAATTTATAGCTGCTAATTTACATTATGTACTCTTTATATGGCCCAAATAATATGGATTCTGATTAAAGCAACTATACTGCCTTAAACTAGTTACACAATTTCACTGTTAAATATTGAACGAGAACACAAAATCATTAACGAAAAAATGGGTGTTTTGCCATTGGTTTGTACCTTTTGAGCTCCGATTCCCCCATTTCATTGATCTACTTGTGTACTATCGAGAAGTAAGATAGAAACACTGCTGTGTGGTAAAGGGGCTTAAATCAGATCCCATATTGGCATATCTAAAGGGTGGATGAAGTTGTTATCAATTTCGAATTAAACCAAAACGAAGCCCTAGCTGCACTATTACGTTACAAGCATTGGGATATCGTCTGCTAGTAAGCTACTTTGCCCGAGCGTTCAAGAGTGAAGCGCGCCATCCCCAATGCACTGTTACTATGCATACATTAGTCAACCTATCTATTCGACAACATAGCCGAGCGTCATCTCTTGGCGAGACTTTTTGAATCATTTTATCATGGTTGGTATGGACCGAAAGGGGAATCCCCATTGTTGGGACCTATTCCTATGCACTGTGTTCTTTCCTCAGTTCGGCCCTTTTATGCTGTCTTTCCTGTATAGATCGACTGCAATGTTGACCATTTTGTATTCAGCATTCGGAAAAGATGTTCTGTTATTATAAAAGGAGTTTGCTAACATGCCATAGAAGAAGGGGTTAACACCATCGTAAAAGAAAATCATTGCATTATTACAATCCACCAATCAGTTGCACCAGATCAAATTTGAAACATTTAAACAAAACAAAAATTGATTTTTGCAAGAAGCCAGAAACATAGTTTTGTAGGATTAATTAAACAAATTTCTAGTGGAAAATAAGAAAATTAATATCAACTTTCACTTTAATTTGCAAATCATAGACATAGTTCTGTTTCTGATTTACTCCTTCGAATTGTTCCTTTGACATACAACTTTTGCAATAATAATTGATATGTACATGTTGAGGTATCGTTATCCGAGCTTATTATTACCCAAGTCCTATATGATTCTCATACAGGGATAATTAATCATTATGCATATTCTAACAAGCATCCAGTTCCTCATCATCATGGTATTATTAGAATAACCATGATGAACATCATCGTCATCATCGTCACTACCATCATCATCATCATCATCACAATCACCATCAGTTTCATAACAATCAACATGGTTATAGCGATGCAGGCAGTTGTGAATCCCTTGTGACGATCAAACGCTTAGCAGTAAGACGGCAGGTCTACCTCCCTCTGGTGGTCACAATGAGGATGTTAAATAATCATGGTACTCTTCGATGTCTTATTGATGCATGATCTTATATTGACCTATTTCAGCGATAAAGCTAGTGTATCATAAGTAGAATCAAAGGTGTATTTTTTCTTGTTTCTTACTGGTGTCTCTCCGTACTCCCTCTCTCATTCCTTATCTACATTATCCTATTTCTCTCGCTTATATTATTTGGCCCTATTCCGACTACGCAGTATGCTTGTTGCAATGACGACCTTTCGTCATTGCCTTGTTTTCGTTCACATTCTTCTTATTAATATTCTTAGTTCTTCTTATCGTCCGATATCCCATTCGTTTTGCACGTAGTGCTTGTTATCACTAATTATGCCCTTTCCTCATGTCCGTTTCCATTTGTTTTGTTATAGATTAAGTTTAAAGGTCACACTAAAATAATGACACACTTTGATTACGCATTATTGATACATTTTCGATTTTATTAATTGAAAGCACAGGTTGACATACTGTTCATTGCAAAGGTCACTGATAATAAAATAATAATAGATACCAGAATGAAAATGTACAAAATAAACATGACTTACAATCTACTCTTTATAGTAAGAAATGTTTCCTAAGCGCTTCGGAACTACTCTTTGCACTTTTGACAAGTGATAATTTTGACTAAATAAAGATACATTTGAATAAGAGGAAACAATTCTTTTAAATGAACAAGCATTACTATTGACATAGTCTTAAAAGCCTATTTCCACAACAAGTTTCCTTCCTTTTTCTGTTAGACTGTTTAGCAAAGTTTTGCAAAGTGCATTTACAAGCCCGATTTTTCTTGTTGTACATTCTAAAGCCCGTCTTTATATGTTACACTACTAATATGACTAGGAATTTAACCTAAAACAAAGTGAATAACTGAATATACATGAATATCGGCTTACGGTAAAAAATGTAACAAATGTATATCCCACAAAATATACTTCTATATAACTAAGTATGTTTAATTCAACAAAATCATCAGTTTTAGATGACATGTAATGTTGAATCGTGCGTAATTTTCAATCATAAGAAAATAACAAGCAACATATTAAAGTTATACATTAACAAAAATAATTTAAATAATTGAATATAACGTTAAATGGCATAGTCAACCATACGAAGAAATGAAAAGAGACAGCAAATCAATATTGTTAAACAAAAAGTCCTCACATTAATGATAACACGATTTTGTTGAAATACACTTTGACAGTGACAGTGTCAATATAGCGGGTTAACATATAAGCAAAGAAAGGTGTAATGGAATGTACAGTTTATTGATAGATTAATGTAGAAGAGAAAAGTACAAACCGAAGAAGAGATTCAGAACTGATGAGGTATCAAGGGCATGTGATATTTTCAGTTTGACGGATTTGAGATGGATGTCAGTTTGGAAAAATGTTTGACAGCGGTATGGAAAGTAATAACATAACACAGTAATACTTTTCGATTTGATATAGATGCAAGAGATAATAAGGTTTTCTGAATCGCCTGTACATTTATCTTTACATACAGTAATGTATCATGATTTCACATGTACTTGATAGAAAATATAATACCATACGAAGAAATAAAAAAGAACACATTCCGTTTTTCGAACAAATAGACCTTACATTAATAATAATATGATTTTGGTGATATCCACAAAAACAAATAAAATATTCCAGTCATTGAGGTCTTAATGTAGAAAAGAAACGTACATACCGCAACAGAGATAAAGAATAATAATTATTCAGAACTGATGAGAATCATGAAAGGCATGTGATGTTTTCAGTTTGATTGATTTGAGATAGACGTGAATCAGTTTGGAAAGATGTTTGACAGGAGTATGCAAACAAATACATAAGCAATCCATACTAAAATGCGATTTGATATAGATGCTAGAGATTAAAAGGTTGACTAAATCAACTGTTTTGAGTTCATTCACATGTATTTATAATTATATCGCAATAAAAGGAATAAGTCAATGACAATAATCAATGATTAATCAATATTATGAATTCATTGTCTCGGTTCATGAAATTGAAATAAAATATTATGTAATTATTGAAAGTTAATCTATTATTTTATTACGGGTTAGTATTAACAACATGTTAAAAGTCACTAAAATTTCAAAGTAATATATTAGGTAAAAACAAATACTTTCAGTATTCAATATGTTTTCCCTCGTGAAAAATACAGAAGCTTTAAATTAACTTTAACTGAGTTATAAGAACAATCGAATAATCTTATATCCAGTTGAGGCTAATTAATCATGCAGTATGATGAATTATATATATTTCTTCAGATGACTCATACAATAAATCTCTTCTTGTACACACAAACCTTGTCTCCGTTACAAGCTACTATGTTACCAGAATGAGTAAAGAGGCATGGGTCAGTGTCGTGGTATCGGACTGATAGCACGTATTCCACGATCCTCCTTGCCTGTATGATACCATCACATGAAAACTGATCAACTGCCCAGATACTACGCTTGCTATCCCAGTATGTGATGTACAGTGTGTCTGTTAGTTTGTCAACGCGACACCGTGGCTCATACCACTCATCAGAGTGTATGGCAGCCTTTTCTTCTCCTGATCGTGAGATGGCAGTTAATTCATCAATATATGTTCTCACAACGATATCACCTGATGACAATGCATGTATATCAACCCACACCTTCTTGCCCTGCATCGTAATAGTGTTTACTATCTTACCATCAGCAGGGTTGATGACGTAGATATTAGACTGAGCGTACTGAGCAGCGAGAATCATCCCATACCTGTCAACATCAACGTACACGTAACAGCAGTTATTCCTTGGTATGCTGATGTCTCTAATCACCTTCCATTGTCTGTCATAGAGAGTGATGCTGCATCCATCCAAGTTGCCTGCACCCGTGTAGCCTCGTCTCCCCTTACCACATACTACTAAGTTGCTGTCTATGGGGGCGCATGATGTAATCAACATGTTACTTCCTCCTTCAATGACTTTATGTGTGTGTTCAGTGTTGATATTTGTAACATACGTGGTATTGTTCTTTAAGTCCCGCACACATATCTCATCATCACTGATCAAACAACACACCCAAGGATTATTAACACTCTATGGAATGTGGATTGACTTGACAAGCTCCCATTTACCGATATAGCCATCAATTCTCCCGTAGTATTCCCCACCTACTTCGCCCTCGACAAACTTCACTCTCTGAACTTCAAGCTGAATTTGGTCAACACAGTCGCTAACAACTTGATGAACATTAACATTTGAATTGTCATCTAGAGATGCAAGTACTTGAGGAGCTTCATTCACCAATGTTTTGTCATGTTTTTCGATTCGTTTGATCTTGGCGTCAACATTATCCATAGTGCTGATTGCATGCTGAATCTTACTTTTTAGATCTTTTATCTTTTTTAGCAACCACCTCGGTGATTGCCTTTGTCTCTGATTCGACTTTTGCTTGGCTTTCTTTGATGGTTAGTTGTTGGTGTTCTGCTTCTTGGTGACATGATTTGATCCGTCTTTCCCTTTTTTCGTTAATTATTTGTATTTCTTTATCCGCCTCCTCGTCGATCGAACGAATCGATCGTTGCTCTTTGTCTTTCACAATCTTTAGTTTGTCTTCGAATGCCACCTTACGTTCATCGTTGACTGATTGAAAATTGTTACTTGCAGAGTTTACAGTGGAATCTAGTTTAGAGTCAGGCGTTTTCAGTTGTTTCTTCATTTCCACTATATGTTGATGCTTGTCTTTCAGTTTACTCCTCCTCTCCAAGATGACATCCTCGATGTCGTCTAGCTCACACGGCTTATGATCTTGTGTAGCGCATGGATGACAAATGGGGATTTTGTGATCTTTGCAGTAAAATTTGATTGGCTCCCCGTGTTTGTCACATGACCATGTAATGTCGTGACCTTTTCTAGTATGTAGCTTGTCCTTTTTATCTCTCTCTGCTGGGAACATGGACGCCATAATAAGGGGCAGATGGTAGCCAGTAACCTACATAGTTAACAATGATAAAGTTAAATAAGAGATATGACTTTAGGAGAAGACATGTCGTTCCTATTTAAAACAAATGTTGTTCATACAATCCTTTTTTTATTTCGAGGACCCTAAAATTAAAGCGAGTCATTTATTTCATACAAAATGTATGAATGAAATCAGACTATTTCTAAACAAATACATTAGCTTATAATGAGAAAGAATTTAATTTTTCTCATCTGCGTATTTGCGGCAATGATAATGACCGTTAATCTGAGATGAGCTGTTTCTTATCAAACATGTTTGAACTGTACGACATTTGGCAACCGATCAGCCACTGCCGTACCTCCAATCAGCAACTGATTGTCCACTGTAAATCGGTTGTCGAAGGTCGCATATTTTGTTTGATTGTCAGAAGTCGGCAACCGGTGACACACCCAGTGTGACTTGGGTTTTAAAGGTTAATCTAAGCTTGTTAACCCGTTCAGCTCGGGAACCGAGATTTCTCGGGCCCCGAGGTACTTACTCACAAACGGGAACCGAGATTTCTCGGGTCCGAGCAAGGGCTTCTTTTATTGCATAAAAATACATCTATTCACCTTCTAAATACCGCTTGAACGCACACGCATTGTGCCGCGCGCTGAGCGGTCTCACGGTACAGCATGTTCGATTTTTAATCTCGTCTGTGAGGTGGCTATCAGGCTGAATAATGCCGAGCTGAACGGGTTAATAAGTTCAATTGTATCAAAGCAGACAATAACAGAATACAAATGACGAAGGTTTGAAATAACTCGTACTAATAAACTTATGAATGTTTTAAAATCTATACAAAATCACTACATATATGCGAATCTCAATTTGGTCAGCGGATTGTGAAGTAGAAATAGTCAAATCTCTCGGGTATCATGTAAAACAATATTATAAATAATGTTTTTCTCCTTAAAGGGGCATGTTCCCCGTATTCCAGAGGGCGCTCAAAATACGTACGCGCTGGCGGACGGCGCTATAGCTGCCTATTGACACCAACATAATACGGCTCTTACGCAGATGGCATGTTCCAATAACTACACTGGCGGGAACGTGCTCCTTTAAAAGCGCCTTATCACTTGGGAGTACTACTGGACATTTATAATTTAATTTAAATGTTTATTGATATCATGGAAAGCAAATCATTATAGGTCCTAAGAAAAGAAAGATCCTCCTGAGTCATACATTTTGACAAATATGCGTGTCGTGGGTGAAACTTGAAAGAAGATTACATGCCCATAATATAGTTGTCAGAGTATGTTAACTTTGCGACTTGAAATAGTGGTTAACACAGAAGTTAAAGGTAAAGACCAGTATTGAAACGCCCCAATTTCAAAAAATGAAATGGAAGCTCCTATTACCAATCATGTGAAAGAATATGTTTTAACGAATACATGAGGAAACAAAATTTGCCAGGAAACCGCCTACTAATTAATATATTTGGTAAATTAGTTTATATATTGTTATGTAAGAGATAAACGCACGTGTCGCACACGTGTGCGTAGTCCCATATACATATTTCTGTGTACAGTGCTTGTAATTTTACGAAGACTGGGCCAAATTCCTTATCATTTTGATGATTCCAGAACCTTGCAGTACACACCAATACTTATATGCTAGATGATCAAATTTTTCTGATCGATTCCACAATGTTTCTTTCACAATGCAATCGCATGACCATAACTGGTCTTTATCTTTAACATAGTTTTCGGAATACCGTCCCTGCAACTGAAATAATGGCAGAATATGTTTGGTTCATATCCGTCTTTAATCAAAGCTTAGATCTACTAATGATCATACGCAACGTAATGATGACTCCATCACTCGCCGTCACTTACGGCAATAAATACATGTGGTATGATTTCTCTCTTACCCTACCTTCCCCCAAACCCACTAAACGCTCAGCACGAGAAAATTATCAGGTATTTCTCAACTAACATAATTCATAGTTTGGATTAATCCACTGTCATTGCAAACTTCTTATTCCTATCCACACAACAGTTATTACAACAAGGGCAACTGAAAAAAATTATTCTAAAAACAGAAAAGAAAACTTACTTATTAATTTGTTTTATTTAAAAACAAACGAAGCAATATTCAGTCCTAATCGACACTAAATCCGTAGTAGACAAAAATGCAACAATTTCAGATGACTGTAAAGACCCAGAGAACGAACCAGCGACTTCTTAGATTGAAAATGAAAGATGTTTTACTTCGCATGAGAAGTAAGAGAACGAAGTCATAACTCATGTTGTTTGCTTTAGATAGGTTATCATTCTTTTTTACTTATCGACATATGAGATATTGCATAAATTGTCTCATATCCATTTATCAGTTATTATCTTTTTTGATTCGTAACAATAGTGATACTTTGAACACATCAATGATAGGAAGGAATCAACCCGACCGAAGCTTCGTATGTCATTGATATATTGATTCCTCAAAACCTATTCCGGTATTAAAAAACGCAAAGCTGAAAAACATCAGACAAATGTTTCTTTGATTCCTGTGAATTTTAAAAATAACAAGATATTTTGGCAGAAAGGTATCGGATTTGTTATAAGTTGTTGTTTGTAGTATATAACTTTCATTTTAATAATCCGGCCAATTTTACCCGCTTGTTGGTCACTCACAAATGATGAGGGAAAATGAGAAAATATCACGTCAATACCTTTCATTACTTTAGAATAATTGCTCGTAGACCTTTGACGGTACGAAGTAAATTGAAAATCTCAATAACTTATCTTGGTTTTGTTAATTTAAAGCAACTGCAAGAGGTGGCTACGGATATTTTACTTTCGCGTTGGATTTCAGCTCTTAACGAATGTTATTTCAAGTAATATATTAACTTAAAGACCAATAGAACTTGGACAACAAGGTGGATGTTATATATAAGAAGACGCCCCATTTCTCTTTGCTCTATGACAAGACGCAATATTGCATTGAACTTTATCACAAGACACACTTATACTGCTTCAACAGGCAAATTCCGTTACATAAATCATTAATCATTGACACAAATAATCAGCCCTTTTCAGATAGCGATATTTAAAGAAACATCATACATTAGCATTATATTGATATAATTTGTTTTGCGAAAGAAACAAACAACTATGTGTGTGCGAGAGTGAGATGAAAGTGAAGGGGAAGAGGGTGGGTGAGAGAGAGAGGGAGAGGGAGAGGGAAGAGAGAGAGAAAGAAAGCAGGAGAGAAGGAGAATACAGAGGGAAGAGAGAGGGAGTTTGAGGGGAGAGTGAGAAGACAGAAGGGAGGGGTAGAATACAAAGGGAAGAGTGGAGCTTGGATAGGACTGGATGGATTTCCAAAATAATATTATATTCGAAGGAGTAAACTGATAATCTTTTCTTTTCAACTTCCCCTACGTTTTAAATATATATTTGATAAATTTGTTTATAGGGTTTGTCAACCTTGACCATACAGCGAGGGATGAGCCTGGTGATTATCGGTTTATATATTTCTTATTATAGTTCCCTTTGCATTGTAGGCTTATTCCTCTACTTTATATTCAGAAGATAATTACAATTTTCAAGTTCTTCATTTTCCACTTTCTTTCTCTGTCCATTTCATTACTTGCCTTCTAGCTTGCCGGTGTCGGAATTTCTATTTTAAAATACACTCCCATTTCTTTCTCTCTATGTACAATTAATTCATTATATATTGCAATATGGATCAATCCTATTCTTTCTTTTATTTTTGAATGCAAACAGGGCCTCCTTGTTTGACCAACGATAATCTTGATATTTCCATAAACAACGCTCTTTATTATTAAAAGAAGGACCTAATTCGATTAATCTTTACAATGTTTATTCAGACTTGAAGGCGGTATGGTTTTGAGGTGTTGCTTTGAGATATTGCTACTACATGTAGAGCAGAAGGGAGGGAGTATATCTTGTTCCCGTGTCATACAATAAGTTATTGGTAACTGCTATAAGTTGCTGAAATCATGGCATTTGATTGGCTCAGAGCAAATCTTTCATAAGAATATAGCATTTTTTTTGTATTTATTACAAGTTTTATGAAAAAGGGCCCTGGTAATATCAGAACATGGCGTAGTAAAGTAAACAGGGAGAGGGTTGATGGGGAAAAGGGAAAGGACAAATAATTCGATAGGACGCTATACCACTGCACCCCTAATATGTGGCCTTCGTATTACGCATTCTATTCACATAGTAATTATATAACTGCCCCAAAGACATTGACTCCAAACAATATTGATATCTGATGCAATGATGCAATGATTATCTTCATTTATTCATATCTCCTTCCCTTGTGAAATTCCACACTGTTTACTCATTCAACTAGCTTTGTGTGTATGTGGGGTGCGAGTGTGCGTGTACGTGCGTGTGGATGTGTATGGAGATGTAGGTGTTCGTGCGTGTGTTTGTGTGTGTTGAAAGAGTATTAGAATGAAAGAATGGAGAAGAGACAGAGAAAGAGAGGGGAAGAGAGAGGGGGAAGCGAGCGAGAAATAATTAGTTAGAGAGAGAGAGAGAGATGTGGGAACGAGAGATCGAGGGAGAAAGCTGGACAAAATAGGTAGAGGAAGAAATCGAGAAATATAAGGTAAGTGGTAGGTCATTGGGGACCACGGATGATTAAATGCAACGAACCGCCGCGGGCCGGTCCGCCCGTGGTGTATAAAACACGCTTGCTTTATATTTTATCACCTGACGAAGTGTTGCAGCGGCACACGAAACGTCGTGATCTTTTAGATCCCTTGTTGACCATACATTGCGAGACAAACAACATCTTCGCCATCATCGTCATCATCCCCATCATCCTCTGTATCATCACCATCATTATCATCATCATCATCCTCTGTATCATCACCGTCATCACCATCATCATCATCCTCTGTATCATCACCATCATTATCATCATCATCATTCTCTGTATCATCACCATCATTATCATCATCATCATCCTCTGTATCATCACCATCATTATCATCATTATCATCCTCTGTATCATCACCATCATCACCATCATCATCATCATCCTCTGTATCATCACCATCATTATCATCATCATCATCCTCTGTATCATCACCATCATTATCATCATCATCATCCTCTGTATCATCACCATCATCACCATCATCATCATCCTCTGTATCATCACCATCATTATCATCATCATCATCCTCTGTATCATCACCATCATTATCATCATCATCATCCTCTGTATCATCACCATCATCACCATCATCATCATCCTCTGTATCATCACCATCATCACCATCATCATCATCCTCTGTATCATCACCATCATTATCATCATCATCATCCTCTGTATCATCACCATCATCATCATCCTCTGTATCATCACCATCATTATCATCATCATCATCCTCTGTATCATCACCATCATCACCATCATCATCATCATCCTCTGTATCATCACCATCATTATCATCATCATCATCCTCTGTATCATCACCATCATCACCATCATCATCATCCTCCGTATCATCACCATCATCATCATCCTCTGTATCATCACCATCATCACCATCATCATCATCCTCTGTATCATCACCATCATTATCATCATCATCATCATCATCCTCTGTATCATCACCATCATTATCATCATCATCATCCTCTGTATCATCACCATCATTAGCATCCCCATCATCATCTGTATCGTCCCCATCATCCTCTGTATCATCACCATCATTATCATTATCACAACAATTAACATGGTTTTAGCGATCCAGCCTATTATGAAGCACCAGTGCCGGGCAATTACTTGGTCGTAATATAACACGTCTACCTCTCTCTGGTTAAAATGAGGATGTTGAATAATCATGATACTCTTTAATGTCTTAATGATGCATGATCTTATAAACAATATTTTGCGACAGCGCTCGTGTATATGTCTTTATCCCCACCTTCTCTCTCTCTCTCTCTCTCTCTACCTGCTTTCTCTCTCTCTCTCTCTATTTATCTCTCTTTCTCTCTCCACCTTCTTTTTCTCTCTCTTTCTATTTCCACCTTTTTTCTCCATATCTCATTATTTTTTTCTCATTCCACCTTCTCTCTCTCTCTCTCTCTCTCTCTCTATCTCTTTATCTCGTTTCTCTTTCTCTATATCTCTTTTTTTTTCTCTCTCTATCTACATTGTCCCATTTCTCTCAATTAACTTAATTCAAACTATTATGTAATGCTTGTTTTGTTGTTCTTTAAGCATTGACCAAAACAAAATTTGTTAAAGTCGTACTGAAAGAATTACAACAAGGATAAAGTGTTCTTAATTACGTTTCTATTTTAATTGTTTGAGCTGATGAAATGAAAAGCCAGGTTTACATGTTGTCTTTGTAAATGTGACAGGTATACTAGAATGAAAATGAACAAAATACACATTACCACCAAACTACTCGTCAGATACTATAATGAAAATGAACAAAAGGAAACACGATTACAAAACTAATGGGAAGATACCTGAATGAAAATGGACAAAATATTCATCACTACAAAACTACTCTTTATAATATTGAGTGTTTCGTCAACGTTGTGGAATTACTCTATACCGTTTTGACAACTAACATTTTTGAATAGATAAACACAATGGCATTTTGATAATATAAAATAATTCATTTATATGACAAAGCATTACAATTGAAATATACGCATGGCATATTTTCATTATTAGCCTCCTCTTTAGTATTTATAATGTAAAGCAACATTTTACGAATTGTATTTACAACCCATTTTTTTCTTCATTCAGACGACAGTCTGGGAATGAAAGCTGGAATAAAGTGAAGATACATATTTGTAAACTTACTGTAATGAATATCATAGTATCATACATTGATATCCCACTCAATCTAATTATATTCAATTTAAGATGGTATTTCTTTAACAAATCATGCGTTGCAACATAATTCTGAAATATGTTGTAAAATGAACAATTAAAACAAAATAACAACACAAATAATCAAGTTATACATTTTATAGAATAATGTACATAAATGATAGTTGATTATAACGTTAAATGGCATAAGACTTGTAGAAATATAATAAAAAAAGATAACATTTAGTATTTTGAACAAATAGTCCTTACATTAATTATAATATGATTTCGGTTAACATGTACTTTAACGGGAACAGTGCAAATACTGTGGGTAATGATATGAATTTTAAAAAAGAGAAACGTACAAACGGAAGAAGAGAAAAGGAATAATAATTCTAGATAACTGATGAAATTCATAAAGGGCATGTTATGTTTTCAGTTCGACTGAGTTGAGATGGATTCATAACAGTATGGAAATATGTTTTACAGCGGTATGTAAACAAATAATATAACAACTTGTGAGATTTGATATAGACGCAAACGATTTTAAAGTTTACTGAATCGCCTGTAAATCTATATAATTTTTGGACATAAAACGATGTATCGTGAATTTACTTGCATTAGCGATAATAATAATCCAAATTATAAAGTATAAATTATACATCAATAATATATGTCAATATTAATTAATATAATTACTTCGTATCGATCTAAAAACATTTTGTAGCGCAGGAGGGAAATATTATATTGTTTTTATTTTTTCCTTTTAGATTGAGTTGTCATTTCCCAATCAAGGTTAAAACAGACGCTTCACAATTACAACCCATACTTAACTCTGTGCAATGCTGGTCTCAATCAAACATTATGTCACTCAATCCTTTGAATTTTTTTACCCTGCAGGTTACTTTTATGAAAAATCTTGCTCCTCCTGAAATTCTTTCCATTAATGACTCTACTCTATACAATGTACAAACTCTCAACATTCTTGGAGTAATTATACAATCTGATTTAAAATGGAATTTACATGTTAATGATTTAATCAAAAGGTGCAATAGAAAACTGTACATGTTGAGGAAACTTAAGAAATTTAATTTACCTTTTAATGATTTAGTGATGTAAGATTATTTTAGGGCCTAGTTACATTACCTATTCTAATGCATGTCAACTATCCAATTTACCAACTCTTGAGGAGAGGAGACTAGCACTTTGTAGAAAATTCGCAAAATCCCTTTCAAATCACTCTATTTGTCAGACCTGGTTACCTAAGAAAATTAACACTAATATCACTCTTCGCCGTATTCCCATTTATCAACAATTTCAATTCAAAACAAAAAGATTTAAAAATAGCCCACTGTCATTTCTAGTTGACATACTCAATAAAAGTTGGAAGAAAAAAACTTGTTTTATTTTGTACTTTTATCGTTATTGCAGGTATACTAAGTGCTTGTCTCCTCCCCAAGCAGGCTGTTTAAAATGTACCTATTTTAATCTTTTTACCATGCATGTATTGACTTTTATAGGACATTTGTAAACAATTACAGCTGTATTTCTGGAAACTTGTGCAATGTGTTTATGGATTTTAGTTACAGAATCTAAGTCTTATTTTTGATATTGCTAGTTTTTTACATGTATATATCTAAAAGTGTTATCTATTTTGCCGAACATGTAAACATGAATATTCCAGCCAAGGCTGTCCTTCATGTAAAATTATATTTGTATGAACCATGTTTCTGCTATAATAAAAACCACTTTTGAATTGAAATGAAATTGAATTGAAAATATAATCCCATCCATCGGAATATTGGTCCATTTAAAAACTTCAAAAAAGAAAATTGACTCTAGATCAATCGAAAATAGGGATTACCAGCAAAAATCAGATATTTTGGTCCATCTGGTCTTTATCATAGCCCAGAAATACTATTGAAAACGCGTTGGTCGTTTATTACAGAAATGTATGAAGTAGTCTGATTATAATTTCCATTATCATATTAAGAAATTAATATATTGTAATTCATTAAAGGTGGTATGTTATTGTTTTATTCCGGGTAAGTATATTGATAGCAACTTCTAAAGCACCGAAATTTCAAATTAATATAAAGTAGAAATAATCCGATAGTAAATGCAATAACTGAAAACAAATTCCATCGTGAAAAATACATATTCCTTAACTTCAACTGAGTTATATGAACAATCGGATAAGCCTTTATTCCGTTCAGGCCAAATACACCTGCAGTATGAGGAATTCAATTAATTTCTTCTGATGAATTACATATTGAATCTCTTCTTGTACACAAAAAGCTGGTCTCCGCCAAATCCTATTAGGTTACCAGAAGGAGTTACGAAACATGGGTTAGTGAAGGAGCATCGGTCTGATCTCTCATAGTCCACGAACCTCCTTGCCTGAATGATACCATCACATGACACCTGATCAACTGCGTAGATAGAACGATCACCATTGCAGTATGCGATGTAGAGTGTGTCTGTCAGTTTGTCAACGCAACACCATGACACGCACCACTCATCAGAGTGTATGGCAGCCTTTTCTTCTCCCGATCGTGAGATGACAGTGAATTCAGTTTCATTTGTCTTCACAACGATATCACCTGATGACAAGGCTTGTATCTCACCCTTCGCCACCTTGCCATGCATCGTAATGGTGTCTACTATCTTACCATCATCAGGGTTGATGACGTAGATATTAGACTGGTCGTCCTCAGCAGCGAGGATCATCCCATCCCTGTCAACATCAACGTACACCTGTATAGATTGTTTGTTATTCCTCGGTATGCTGATGTCTCTAATTACCTTCAATTGTCTGTCATAGAGAGTGATGCATCCATCCAAGCTGTCACCCGTGCAGTACGCTCTCCACTTAACACATATTACTATAACGTTGCTGTCTAAGGGGGCGCATGATGTAATGTACATGTTACGATCTTCTTCAAAGACTTTCTGTGTGTGTTCAGTGCTGATATTTGTAACATATGTGGCTTTGTTCATTACGTCAAACACACATATCTCATCAACACTGATCAAACCACGCGCCCGTCGGTAAGTAACAATCGATGGAATGTGGATTGACTTGAAAAGCTCCCATTTACCGATATAGCCATCAATTCTCCCGTAGTGTTCCCCACCTACTTCACCCTCGACAAACTTTACTCGCTGAACTTCAATCTGTATTCTTTCAAGACAGTCGCTGACATCTTGATGAACATTTAAATTTAAATTGTCATCAAGGGATGCAAGTACTTGAGGAGCTTCATTCACTAATGTTTTGTCATCTTGTTTGATTCGTTTGATCTTGGCGTCAATAATATCCATTGTGCTGATTGCATGCTGTTTCTTACTTTTAAGATCTGTTATCTTTTTGGAAACGACTTCGCTGATAACCTTTGTTTCTGAGAATATTTTTGCTTGGCTTTCTTCGATGATTAGTTGCTGCTTTTCTATCTGAGCATTGCATGCTCTGATCCGTCCGTCCCTCTTTTCGTTGATAATACGAATTTCCTCATCCGCTTCCTCGTTGATGAGACGAATCTTATTTTCCTCATCATCATTGACACTCTTTGATTTGTCTTTGTGTGTGGACTGAACCTCATCGTTGACTGTCTGGAGATGGTTTGTTGCAGAAGTCGCACTGGACTCTAGTCTAGAGTCAAGCGTTTTCAGTTGTTTCTTCGTTTCCTCTATCTTTTGCTGTTTATCATTTAGTCTTCTCATCCTCTCAAAGATGACATCCTCGATGTCGTCTAGCTCACATGGTTTCTGGCCGTGATCTTTGGTCGCACATCGGTGACAAATAGGAACATCATGCTTTTTACAGTAAAAAGCGATTGGCTCAGCGTGCTTGTCACATGACCACTTCATGTCATGACCTTTTCTTGCTCTTAGTTGAGTCCGGTTTTCTGGAGGAAACATTGACGCCATGATAGTAGTAGGTAGATACAAGTTGTAGCTGCAATAGATGTATATATGATAATAATAATAATAATAATAATAATAATAATAATAACAATAATAATACATCATCTATATGCGCCATCGATCTAGTAAACTATTCTGAGTAGAGAACACTTTTTTTTATATTTGTTTATTGTTTGGCCCCCGGAAATTTGAAAATCGCGCTGGCCGATATTTTGCTCAACCCCCTCAGATCATCCCCCCCCCCCCAACCCTCATTTTGCCAAAAAAAGGGTACATTTCTGGTCACAATTTCCCCCCCCTTTTTTTTTGGGGGGGGGGGGGCTTTTTTAGGTCAGGGGGGCAAGGCCTGCTTGGCCCCCTTGATCCGCGCCTGCAACAAGGTGTATGTTATATTATATATACAACGCCCCATTTCATGTTGGTCTATGACAAATAGCAAACGGGCACTTTAACACAATTCATACTTTAATCTGCTTAACCAGGCAAATTGAAATATATAAATCATTAATCATAATTTGTTGTTTTCTTGACCGGGATTGCATCTTACGCGTGCCTCTTTCCCTACCTTTAAACGAAAGCGAACGCTCCGAGAGCATGATAACATTTTTGGATATTTATAGATGACTTCTACGATGATTTAATTCATATTTCGGATTCCTTCTCTATCAAAGATTTGTTTATAATGCTTGCAATCTTTTTTTTCCTTTCCAAACAACAGTAATAACAACAAAGGCAAATGAAAGTTGATTGTTACAAAGAAAAGAAAACTTACCTATTTATTTGTTTTGAAGACGAGCAAAATAATGTACATCCTTAATTAAAGTACAATAGGTATTATACCAGAATGCACTGAATTCAGATCACTGTAAAAATCCAGAGTACGAACCAGCGACTTCTTGGATTGAAAATGAAAGAGGACTTACTTCGCATGAGAAGTATACGAAGCTAGTTAATACTCACGATGTTTGATTTAGAAAGGTTACCAATATTTACATATGAAAGTATGATATATTGCTTGATGAATAAATAGTCTTCCATCATTTTATTATTTATTTTCTTTTACATTTTTAACAATAGTGATACTTTGGACCCATCAATGAATCATCAGGAATCAAGAAAGATGAAGTTTAGGAAAGAAAGACAGAACAAAAGAGAGAGAGAGAGAGAGGGGGGGGGGGAGGAAAAGACAAAAAAGATAGATTAAACAAGATCAATAATAATCGTGTGACATCGCTTGTAGGCGAAGCGATTAACAAAAAATGCTGGATGACTTTTGTAGGCAAGGTGCATGTCTGCTTGATTCATTTAAAAGAGCCCTTTCCTATGGATTCGAAAGAACTTTTTTTGCTATAGAAACCACCAAGCTGAAAAAACATCAAGCAAATGCCTCTTCAATACATGTGAATTTTGAAAGTATCACGATATTCGGGCAGAGAGGTTTCGGAATCGTTATAAGAGCTTGTATTTAGTATACTTCTTTCACTTTAATAAACCAGCCAATTTTACCCGCTTGTTTGCTCACTCAGAAAATAATGAAGAAAAGAATGTGAAAAATGCTTAGGTGTATAAATGTGACGTTTCTCTTCCTCACTGGAAAAAAATTCCCGTAGACCTATAGCGGTTCGGAGTAAATAAGAATCTCAATAACATTTATTGGTTTCGTTAGTAAAAGTAAGTTCAAGTGGTGGCTATAGATTTTTAACTTTCGCGTTGGATTTCAGTTCTTAATGAATGTAAATTTAAGTGATATAAATTCCAATTGACTTGGACGAAAATGTTGATGTTAAACATATTAAGAAATAAGTAAATAAATAAATAACAAAAGACGACGCCCCTTTTGCTTTTGCTTTATGATATGTAGCTATACTTCATTGCACTTTATCGCTAGATATAATTATACTGCTCCAACAGGCAAATTCAAATACATCTTTAATCATATTAAAACACAAAGAATCACCCCTTTTTAGATAGCGATGTTTACCGAAATATCCTAGATCAGCATGAAACTGATGAGTGTATATTTGCAAAACAATCAAACAACTATGTGTGTGTGAGGTAGAGAGGGAGCGGGCGAAGGGAGAGAGGTGGAGAGGGTAAATGAGAGAGAGAGAGAGGGAAGAAAGCCGAAGAAAGAGGGAGAGAAAGAGAAGACAGACGGTAGATTGGAGGGGAGGGGATACATAGGGGAGAGGGGAGGGAACAGACGGGTTGAATTTCCACGATCAAATTTCAGTTAAAATTCAAGTAGTCAATTTTCAAACTTTTTTTCTTCAATTGTCCTTATTTATAATTTTTGTTTTATAGTGTTAATTAACCATACAGCGAGGGAGGAGCCTGGTCATCATCAGCTAATATTTCTTATTGTAGTTCCCTTTGCATTTCATTATTCTGCTTTATTTTATGAAGATGATTACAATCGTCAAGTTCTTCATTCCCACTTTCTTTGTATGTTTATTTCATTACATGCCTAGTCTCTCCCTCCTCTCTCTCTCTCTCTCTTTATTCTTTGACTACGCACTCTCTCATCCTCTTTCGTCAATACTAGCGACAAGGAAATGATAACGACAAGCATTTACTTTGAATTTAGTTCCTATAGTTGACAGGGGGAGCATGCATGGTAGTCCCTTCAATAACGACTATTCCGCATGATCTGAATTCAAACTCAAACAACGAACCAACGACTATATATAGTTGACTGAAAATTAAGTGCATTACAAATCGTTGACAAGGATAAGTAGGCGTTTATAGCCATCAATTGATGTTCATATAAGCTTTCTTTATTTTATAGTTATCGAGATATTTTAAATTTTGATGGACAAGTGGAAAAGTTTAATCAGATGCCGGAATGTCTTTCTGAAAATACAATCCCATTTCTTTCTCTCACAAGTACAATCAAGAAAATTATATATTGCAATATGGATCAAACGTCTTTCGTTCTTTTATTTTTTAATACAAATAGGGCATCCTTGTTTGACCCACGGTAATCTTGATGACCCGAATTCACAAAGGAGGTTTGTCGACATACTAAGATTTTCGTGCGTCATATGACGCGTTTTGACGCGTTTTTACAAATCAGGTTTGTAAAAATCGCGTCAAAACGCATCATATGACGTACGAAAACCTGGTTTGTCGACAAACCTTCCTGTGTAAATTCGGGCCGATATGTCTATAAACAACGCTATTTATTAAAAAGAAGGACCCGCTTTGGTAAATCTTTACAATGTGTTTCAATACTTGACATATTGAAGGAGGTATGCTTTTGAAGTTCTGATATCACATTGCTACTACACGAATAGCAGAAGGAACGGGTGAACCTGCTACCTGTTTCATACAATAATTTATCAATAACAAGTTACGATAACTGCTATAAGCTGCTGAAATCATGGCGTTTGATTGGCTTAGAGCAAATCTGTCATAAGAATATAGGATTTGTTATTGATAAAAGGTTTTATGAAAAAGGGCACTGGTATTCTCAGAACATGGCGTAGTAAAGTAAACAGGGAGATGATTGAGGGGGAAAAGGGAAAGGACAAATAACTCGATAGGACGCTATATACCACTGCACCCCTAATCTGTGGTCTTCGTATTACGCATCCTATTCACATAGTAATGATATAACTGCCCCCAAAGGTATTGACTCAATATATCATATTGATATACAATGCAATGATTATCTTTATATGCATACCTCCTTCCCTTGTGAAATTCCTCACTGTTTACTTATTCAACTTGCTTTATGTGTGTGGGGTACGAATGTGCGTGTACGTTTGTGTGGGTGTGTATGGGGATGTGCGTACGTGTGTGTGTTTGCGTGTGTGGGTGCATGTGTGTGTGTGTGTATGTTTTAAAGACTATTATAATGAAAGAAAAGAGTAGAGACAGAGAAAGAGATGGGGAAGAGAGAGGGGGAAAGCGAGTGTGAAAGAATTAGTTAGAGAGAGAGAGAGACAGAGAGAGAGAGAGAGAGAGAGGTGTGGGGACGAGAGATCGAGGGAGAAAGCTGCCAAAAAAAAAAGGTAGAGGAAGAAACAGAGAAAGAGAAGGGAAGGAGAAAGAAAAGTCCTGTGGTAAAAAGAGTGGATGACAATAGTTGCTCATTCTCGGGTTAAATCCACAACGAAATTATACAACCACTTTAATTATAATACTATTTTCAGTGATAATTTTCAGCTATATCACATATTGCAGTCTTGAACCAAACGTAAAGGTCCATTGGTATGTCGTTTAAGATGAGTAGAGTGCGTACACTGTTGCGTAGACGGTGTTGTTCAAACTGTTTTGGAGCTCGAATTATATTCCATATTTATAGCAAACTTAAAGGACAGATGAAGTTGTTATAAATTTCAAATTAAATTAAAAACGAATCCCTGCGATTACTTTACAAGCATTGCCAGGTCGTCTGCTAGTGAGCTACTTTGCCCTAGCATTCGAGAGTGAAGCGCACCATCTCAAGCCAGTTCACGGTTGCAGTCTTAGCTTGAGCAGATAAAGGTCATTGCAGAACAAATTGTGAAATACACGGAGACAAAATACTGGATACGAACTCATGAAAGATATTTAATCATTATTCATTCATGCACAAGCAGTGCACTTCACGATACACAGGTGGAAATATTCTTTGAAAAGGTGAAACAAAAGCTATTTATGTAGCACCTCCATCGCTGTAGGAGTGATTATTTCAAAATGTACAAAGTGGGACCTCTTCATATGTTGAAGATATGTGGATGTTGGGGGTCATTGCAGAGATGTGCTAACCGTGAACTGGTCTATTACTAGGCATACATTAGTCAACCAGTCTATTCGATAACATAGCAGAGCGTCATCTCTTGGCGATGAGTTTTTAACCATTACATCATGGTTGGTATGGGTCGACGGGGAATCCCCATATTCGGGCCCTAATCCTTTGCACTGTGTCCTTACCTCAGTTCGTCCCTTTTATGCTGTCTTTCCTTTATAGATTGACTACAATAATGACCATTTTGTATTCAGCATTCAAGAAAGATGTGTTGTTACTGTCAAAGGAGTTTGCTAACATGCCATAGGCATCACAGAAAGAAGAAAATAAGAGACACGGGTTAAATGATGCTTAACATCATCAGAAAGGAAAGTCATTGCATTATGATCATCCAACGTTCATTTGTACCGGATCAAATTTGAAACATTTTAACTTTTTTTTAAAATTGATTTTTGCAAAGGACTAGACACATGGTTTTGTAGGCTTAACCAAAATGTCCAAGTGGAGAATCAAAACATCAATACTAACTTTAATTTCAATTTGAAAATTATGGATATCGTTCTGTTCCTGATTTACTCCTTTGATTCACTCCTTTGACTTTTGCATTAATTCTTACATTGATATGAACATTTTTAGGTATCGTTATCCAAGCTTATTATAACTGATGTCCTCTATGGTTCTCGTACATGGATAATGAATGATTATGCATATTATAACAAGCATACTCTGCCTCATTTGCATGGTATTTTACATAGCCATGGTGATTATACACGAACATCATCGTCACCACCATCATCATTATCATCATCACAATCACCATCAGTTTCATAACAATCAACATGGTTATAGCGATGCAGCCAGTTGTGAATCCCGTGTGACGATCAAACGCTTAGCAGTAGGACGGCAGGTCTACCTCCCTCTGGTGGTCAAAATGAGGATCTTGAATAATCATGATACTCTTCGATGTTTCATTGATGCATTATCTCATATAACTCTTTTTCAGCGATAAAGCTAATGTATCTCAGGTACAATCAAAGGTGTACTTTTTCTCGTTTCTTACTGGTATATCTCCTTATCCCTTCTCTCGTTCGCTATCTACATTATCCCATTTCTCTCGCTTGTATTACTGAATCTTATATCAACTACACAGTACACCCACAACAAAAAGTGAGTCATTTGACTCATTTAAGCATAATTTTCGTGAGTCAGGTGTAAATTGACTCATTAGTAACAACCAATGAGTCTCTATTGACTCATTTATATTTCACCAGTGTGTCAATCATGAGCTGACGCATTTGCAACATGCTTCGACTGACTCACATGGTCGTAAAAAATGAGTCAAGATCGACATAAGAGCATTTTAGAAGAAAAAAGTGAGTCAACTTGAAAGTGAGGCTGTATGCATGCGCGCGCATGCTTTCGTGACGTCATCCAAAATGCGAATTCTCGAGCCATATTTGAATTCCCGATCGACGACTGCAGCTAGTGAAAAATTGGTACGCATAATTATTCATATGGTTTTAAACGATGATTTTTATGACTGGATTCGTGGGCTGAATCTTCTGATTATTATACAAATGATGCATGCGTTCATTTTACGATATCCGCACTCGAGTTGATGAGGCTGTGTGTAACTTAACTATAGATTACATAGACTATCGCACGAAGCCGTGTCGAATGAAAACATGCATGATCTTGCATCATTGTTTTATACAACGAAACTCCTAGATCCTTGTTATTTGATGTAAAACGAATTAATTCAAGATTGTTTCGTGACAGTATGGGTGACAAATAAATCTCAAGTTAAGGCTTAATTTAGTGCGTACAAAGTAGATTTTTCAGATTCGGGTAGCGGGACCACCGATTACATCGCTAAAATGTGATATTTTAGGATATATTTTCCATTGCAAATGTGGACAGTGACTCTGGCATGGTATGGTATGTGTGTGATAGGCCTAGGGAGTAGGGCTATCTAGGGGCCTATATGTCATGATGTGATTATGCTATTATTAGGGTGTCTGATCGCGCACCCGATGTTGTGTGCTAAAATCTTTCCCATAGAGATTGCACACATCCCTATGTGGTCTACATGTGTAGTGATATGGATACAGGTGTTGTACACATACATGTTACACATACATGTTTCCACTGCTTTCTTGAGTGTGTGTATGCAAATATGCACATATCCACTGCACCTTGTGGAAGCCATGACCTAAACAATAGTAAACACTTCCATGAGCATGCATGGGCAATCAGGCATGAATATATGAATAAATGTACATGGACAGTGTATGCAGAGAAGGGATGTTGGTATGTTAGGAGAGGGACACATGTTTTGGGCTCTGAGAAAGGAGGTACACCCACAACAAAAAGTGAGTCACCCTTACTCAAATTGATGAGTCACTGGTTTGTCCGTACAGCGAAACACTTGAAGGATCATGTGAGTCACTATGACTCGATACAAATGAGTCTTATTTATCTAAGACTCACTTCAAGTGAGTCTTAGAGACTCATTTGTATCGAGTCATAGTGACTCACATGATCCTTCAAGTGTTTCGCTGTACGGACAAACCAGTGACTCATCAATTTGAGTAAGGGTGACTCACTTTTTGTTGTGGGTGTATGCTTGTTTAGTTTTCTGTTTGTAACAAACTTTATTTTTGAATAAATAAATTTCAACGTCACACTTAAAGAATTACACACATTGATAAAGCATTTTTTAATTAAGTTTCATTTTTAATTAATTTGGCGGATGAAATGATAACACAGGTTCAAATGCTTTTCTTTGCAAAGATCACTGGTAATACAATGATAATAGATTAGATACCAGAATGAAAGTGAACAAAATAAGCATGCATGGCTACCAAACTACTCTTCATAGTAAGAAGTGTTTCGTCGACGCTTAGGAACTACTCTTTGCACTTTTGACAAGTGAAATTTTTGACTAAATAAAGATATATTTGATGATGAAACAATTCTTTAAATTACAAAGAATTACTATTGAAATAATCTTAAAAACTTATTTTCATAACAAGTTTCCTCTTTGATAGCTAGAATGTTTAGCAAAGTTTTGCACACTGTATTCACAAGCCCGATGTTTTATTTTTAATAACATTCTAAAGCCCGTCTGACCTCATTATGTTACACTACTTATATGACTAAGAATTTAATATAAACCAAAGTGAAGACACATAAATATAGCTATGCTTACTGTGAAGAATGTAAAATGTTTACATCCCTAGAAATATAATTATATTTAACTTAAAATTTTATTTATTTCAACGAAATCATATGCTTTAGCATACACGTAATGTTAGATCGTGCGTAATTTACAATCAAAAGAAAATAACAAGCAACATATTGAAGTTTACATTAACAACAATAATTGACATTGATAAATATAATTGAATATAACGTTAAATGGCACACCATACGAAGAATTGAAGAACGATTTACACACAAATTCCTCCCATTAGTGATATTACACTTTAGCAGAGTTTAATATAAACAAAAGTGAAGATACATAAATATAGCTATGCTTACTGTAAAGAATGTACATATTTATATCCCTAGAAATATAATTATATTTAACTTAAAATATAATTTATTTCAACGAAATCATGTGCTTTAGCATATGTACATGTATGTTAGATCGTGCGTAATTTACAATCAAAAGAAAATAACAAGCAACATATTGAAGTTTACATTAACAACAATAATTGACATTGATAAATATAATTGAATATAACGTTAAATGGCACAACATTCGAAGAAATGAAGAACGATAACAACAAAATATTACTCACATTAGTTATATTACATCGTAGCAGGGACAGTGCCAATATTGCGGGTAATATAATAAACAAAGAAAGGTGAACTAGAATATACAACTCATTTAGATTTTTAATGTAGAATAGAAACGTAAACACCGCAGGAGAGATACGGAATAATAAGTCTACATAACTGATGAGAATCATGAAAGGCATGTGATGTTTTTAGTTTGACTGATTTGAGATAGACGTGAAGCAGTATGGAACTATGTTTGACAGCGGTATGCAAACAAAAACATAAGAAATCCATACTAAAGTGCGATTTGGTATAGATGCTGAAGGTTTGCTGAATCACCGGTTCGTTTATCTGTTTTCAGTACAACAGCAATGTATCATGAAGTCGCATGTATTTATAATAATATCGCAATAAAAGGAATGAATTAATAACTGTTATCAATTATATACATCAATATTGTGAATTCAGATTATGAACATAAATATAATAATGTTCACATTGTTTACTTCAAACGCTTTGTACCCCATTTATTAATTACTGTAATTCTAATTTACATTGTCATATTAAGAAATACAATACTTTATAATTATTGAAAGTTAAAAAATATTTTATTACGGGTATGGTGTTTAACAACTTTTTAAAAGTCACCGGGATTTTGAAGTAATATAAAGTAAAATTATTATTGTGTAGTATTTAATATGTTTTCCTTCGTGAAAAAACAGATGCTTTGATTTCACTTCAACTGAGTTACATGAACAATTGAATAATCCTATATCCTGTTGAGGCTAATTAATCCTGCAGTGTGAGAAATTTCATCTATTTCTTCGGATGATTCATACAATAAATCTCTTCTTGTACACTGAAAGCTTGGCTCCGTCACAAGTTACAAGATAACCATTAGGAACTACTAGGCATGGTTTAAAGTAATTTTCGCTGCTCAGGTCTGAATGCTCGTATTCCACAATTCTCCGTGCCTCGATGGTACCGTCACGTGACACCTGATCCACTGCGTAGATAGTACGCTCTCTATCCCAGTATGCGATGTAGAGTGTGTCTGTCAGTTTGCCAACGCGACACCATGGTACGACCACTCATCAGAGTGTATGACGGCCTTCTCTTCTCCTAATCGTGAGATGACAGTGAATTCATTATCATCTGTCTTCAAAACGATTTCACCTGATGACAGTGCTTGTATCTTACCCCACGCCATCTTGCCCTGCATCGTAATAGTGTTTACTATCTTACCATCAGCAGGATTGATGACGTATATATTAGGCTGCTTGTTCTGAGCAGCGAGGGTCATCCCATCCCTGTCAACATCAACGTGTACTTGATTAGAGCTGTTATTCCTCGGTATGCTGATGTCTCTAACCACCTTCCATTGTCTGTCATAGAGAGTGATGCATCCATCCAAGCTGCCACCCTTCAAGCCTCGTCTCCACTTACCACATACTATTACGTTGCTGTCTATGGGGGCGCATGATGAAACATACATTGTGGAGTACAGGATGACGTTTTGCTTGAAGCCGATGCTTGTGATGTCACAGGCGTCGCTTTGTAGAAAGTGTATGGATTAGGTCACTTGAGGGCGTACTGGATTTTGTGTGTTACTGATTTTCCACGTCATGGGATAGTTGCCTCCCAGAGTTGCCTAAGTTTTCGTTTAATTTTGTGATACAAGCCCAATGATGTAAGTAGAAATGAATATGTTATCTTGAAGTTTATGAGTTATATTGTCTTTACAGCTAGATAGCTTAATGAAATATGATGTTTATGACACTAATTTGAGATGATGAAATAATGACATGAATGAGTTGTTCACGTTAAAGATTGTACACGTGTACAATGTAGGTTACGTAATAGTGCACGGTAGTGCGTCTTAATGTACATGTACGTAGTAGTAACATGAATGATTTGACCTTGAAGAATGTCAAAGTCACCGTCGGTGAGTTATTATTTGTTGCATGTATTTACCGTAGTCAGATATATAATGAGAAAGGCATTGTTTGTTTTCCTTTGTTATGATAACAGTTATTAGGATTTTCAGGGTATATTTAATTTGATACATGATATGTTATTTTCATGTCAGTTTATGCAAGATGATTTATTGTTGTTTATCTTTTTATTAAAATTGCAGATTGAACCTTGCCTGCTACAGTCTATAACCAAATTACAGTGCATGGTGTCATTACTATGGGTCTTGGGCAACTAGTTAGTTCGCCAAATCGTCCACCACAACAGTTCAATATCAACTTGTGTGACTGTCATATCCTCCATCATGAGTATCGCCATGGATAACGGCACAGATCCAGAGGTTACCTTCAAGGACCACAAGTCGGACAGTATTAGACCTGAGGACTCAGCTAGCCAAAGGGGGAGTAGCACCACCTCGGCGAGTTGGAGGATACAGGCTAAGGCTAAGAGAGCTGCCTTAGCCGCTGAAGTAGCAGCTCTTAAAGACCAACAAGAACTTGAGATAGAAGAAATGAAGCTTAAACAACGGAAAGCTGAGCTTCTTCTGAAGACTAGATTAAAGATCGCTGAAGCGGAGGAAACTGTATATAGAGGTACTCGGTCCATAGAACAGAAGACTGAGCCTTCCAAGTCTGAACCTCCCCAACAAGGTTCATCAACTCCTGTTAGAACGAGAATGAAGCCAGCGAGTGAAAACCTGACACTGACCAGTCAAGATGAAAAGATAACTGGTAAGATGGACTCTGACATCTTACAGCATCTACAGCAAGGACAGAGACAACATCAACAGCTGTTAGAAGCCATCACAATTTCAAGTGCCAACATTATGTCTTTTGATGGTAACCCATTGAATTTCTTTGAGTTCATACGATCATTTGATAGTGTCATTGGAAATTCATCATTGGACAATAACGCCAAGCTGCTCAAGTTGTATCATCTTTGTACTGGAGCTGCCAAAGACATAATCCAATGTTGTCTCATGATGCATCAAGATGATGGGTACTTTCATGCCAGAACACTTCTGATAGATCGCTTTGGAAGTGACCATAAGATCAGTGACGCCTGGATTAGGAAGGTCACGGAAGGTCCAGTTATTCAGAGCAATCCTAAACATCTGAGGGATTTTGCTGATCAGCTAAAGACCTGTGCTGAAACTTTGATGGCTCTTGGGATGCTTCACGAGATGAGCAGCAGAAGTGAGCTGGTGAAGGTCATTGAACGTTTGCCATTCCATCTGAAGAGCCGGTGGTTGCGTTTCGTAAAGACCATCAGGGATAGTGGCAGACAGCCTAACATCCAGCATGCAGTTGAATTCATCACCGGTGCAGCTGATGAACTCAATGATCCTGTATTTGGAGCCTTACTTATGGGTGGACCAAAGAATCTAGGAAGTGCAAGGAGTGTAAAGGAAAGATTTGTGTCAGGTAGAGGTCAGGCAAGCATGTTTACTACCTCTGTGAATTCATCGACCAAGAACTGCATCATGTGTCAGGACAGCCATGACCTTTTCGGTTGTCAGGAATTTAAAGCCATGGAGCCTGATGAACGCTTTGATTTTGCCTTCAAGAACAAGCTATGTTTCAATTGCTTGTTACCTGGTCATGTATCCTCAAAGTGCATCCTTAATAGGACCTGCTCAGTCAAGGGGTGCAATCAAAGGCATACCAAGTTCCTCCATACCGGGAGAAGGATGAGACCATCTTCGGGAAATCCTACACCTTGGAGAACAAGAAGGGAATCGAATGACTCATCAACTCAGACTGACTATGATGTAGCATCTCATGCTAGTTCCAATGCCACGAGGGCCGGAGGTTGCAGAGTAGCCCTTCCAATAATTCCGGTTACTGTCAGTGCTGCAGATGGTGGAGAAAGCATTGAGACCTTAGCTTTGCTGGACCCTGGTTCTACGAACTCATTCTGTCTGCAAGAATTAATAGATGTGCTCCAGACAAAGGGGAAAAAGAAAGTCATTCAGGTCTCAACACTGGAAAGCCCTAAAAGAGCAATGGAATGCGAAGCCGTCAAGTTGAGGGTTAAAGGTTCCACAGCAGACAAGACGATAGAGGCTGAATTTCTAACTCGTCCGAGCCTTAACATCAGTACTGCAAACATGGCCAGGGAGGAAGATATTTCGAAATATCAACATCTTTGTGGTATTGATCTTCCAGTCACAGGGAAGAACCAAGTAACCATACTGATTGGACAAGATGTGCCTGAAGCTCTGATGCCACTTGAAATCAAAGCAGGTAAACCTGGTGAAGTTTATGCTGTCAAGACAATACTTGGATGGACGTTAAATGGTCCACTTGGAAATGGAAGTAGTTTGCAGAGTTTCCAAGCCTCGTCTAGCTTCATCTCTGATGATGGTAACATGCTCCTGGAAGAACAAGTTCACAAATTTTGGAAGCTAGAAGGGACAGAATACCTTCATGATGATGAAAAGAGCATGTCCATCAATGATCAGAAAGCCTTGAAGACCTGGCAGGAAGGAGTTTGCAGAGATGGTGATCACTATCAACTTCCCATTCCATTTCGGAAGAGGCCTGAAGATCTGCCGAATAACATCCAAGTTGCACTAACCAGACTAGAGTCACTGAAGAGAAGACTGGTAAAGGATGATTGTCTACATGCTAAGTACAGTGAAGGAATGAGATCTTTGTTGGATGAAGGGTATGCTGAAGAGGTTAAGGACCAGGATCTTGGGAAGGATGAAGGAGTCTGGTACTTACCGCATCACCCTGTATTCAATCCAAATAAACCAGAAAAGACAAGAATTGTCTTCGATTGTGCTTCCAAGTACAATGGAACTTCTTTGAACGATGCAGTACTTCAGGGTCCAGACTTGACGAACAACCTTCTTGGTGTTTTGCTCAGATTTCGCCAAGAACCTATAGCCATTATGGGAGACATAAGGGCAATGTTTCACCAAGTTAGAGTCCCTCGTGAGCAGAGAGACTTTCTTCGCTTCCTGTGGTGGCCAGAAGGAGATCTTATCCAACATCCTAAGGCTTACAGGATGTGTGTTCACTTGTTCGGTGGGACATGGAGCCCAAGTGTTTGTAGTTTTGCCCTAAGACATACAGCGGAAGAACTCAAGACCGAATATTCTTCAGAAGCAGTGGATGCTGTCGGTCGTAACTTCTATGTAGATGACTGTCTCGTTTCATGCAAAACAGAAGATGATGCAATCAAGCTTGTAGCTGAACTCATGACTCTGCTCAAGAGGGGTGGATTCGAAGTGACCAAGTGGATAAGCAACAGCCCAGCTGTGATCAAGTCTGTGCCTTTGGAAGATCGAGCTAAAAACATTGTGGGACTCGATTTGAATCGGGATGCCTTACCAGCAGAAAGGGCACTTGGAGTAACATGGGATGTAGAACTGGACTGCATCACCTACAAGATCACCCCCAAGGGCAAACCAGTAACAAGGAGGGGAATTCTGAGTGAGATAGCATCAATATATGACCCCTATGGATATGCCAGTCCATTCGTCTTGGTTGCCAAGAAAATCCTCCAGGATCTAACTGCTCTGAAGCTTGGATTTGATGACCCAGTTCCAGATGAACACCATTCCAGGTGGCTAAAATGGAAAGAATGGCTTCCCTTAATGAGCAACTTCAGAGTGAGCAGGTGTTTCAGACCCTTTGATGATGTGAACGAGTACCAACTGCATCATTTCTGTGATGCATCTGAGTCAGCGTACGGTGTAGTGTCTTACCTGCGCATGACCAGTGAAGGAGGACAAGTCCATTGCAACATAATTCTGGCTAAAGCAAAATTAGCACCTTTGAAGAAGATGACAATACCTCGCTTAGAGCTCATGGCGGCAGCACTTGCAGTCACAATGGATAGAAAGATCAGAAAGGAGCTGGACTTTCCCTTGAATGAGTCTGTCTTTTGGACAGATAGCACAATAGTCCTCCATTACATCCGCAGTGACAACAAGCGCTTTCGGACATTTGTGGCTAACAGGATATCTACCATCCGAGATTCCTCAGAGCCCAGGCAGTGGAGATATGTCAACACAGAAAAGAATCCAGCTGATGATGTATCAAGAGGTCTAAAGCCAGACAAGCTCAATGGCAGATGGCTCAAGGGACCATCCTTCCTATGTGCTGATGAGATGGAATGGCCTATCGCTCCTGCTGATCTGCAAGTGCCACCAAGTGATCCAGAAATCAAACCACCTACAGAAAATGCCAGTGCATTCACAACTCAGTCAGAGGAGAAGTCATTGGGAAGGCTTATCAGCACATATTCTTCCTGGTATAAGCTGAGGAGGGGAGTGAGCTGGCTATTGAAGTTCATGCAGTGGTTGAAACTCAAAGGGAAAACCCAGACAGAGCAAGAACTGAGGGACTTCAAAAGGATCAGTTACGACGACATGCAGAAAGCAGAGAAGAGAATTTTGCATTACGTGCAAAAATGTTTCTTCCAGAAGGAGATTGAATCATTGATCGATTCAGATGGTAAAGTGACAAAGACAAGTCAACTCTACAAGCTGGACCCTAAGATAGACGAGGGTCTTGTTAGAGTTGGAGGAAGATTAGAGAGATCAGCTCTACCATTAGAGGCCAAACACCCAGTCGTCTTACCCAAGGGAAGTCACGTGTCAGTTCTGATATTTGTAACATACGTTGCCTTTTTATCTAAGTCCCGCACACATATCTCATCGTCACTGATCAAACCACGCACCCATGGGTTATTAACAATCGATGGAATGTGGATTGACTTGACAAGCTCCCATTTACCGATATAGCCATCAATTCTCCCGTAGTGGTCCCCACCTACTTCACCCTCGACAAACTTCACTCTCTGCACTTCACTCCTTATTCGTTCAAGACAGTTGCTAACATCTTGATGAACATTCAAATTCAAATTGTCATTTAGAGATGCAAGTACTTGAGGAGTTTCATTCACCAATGTTTTGTCATCATGTTTGATTCGTTTGATTTTGGCGTCAACATTGTCCATATTGCTGACTGCGTGCTGATGCTTACTTGTGAGTTCTTTTATCTTTTTAGCAACCACTTCGCTGATTGCCTTTGTCTCTGATTCGACTTTTGCTTGGCTTTCTTCGATGGTTAGTTGTTGTTGTTCTGCTTCTTCGTGACATGATTCGATCCGTCTTTCCCTCTTTTCGTTAATTATATGTATTTCTTCATCCGCCTCCTCGTCAATCGAACAAATCGATCGTCTCTCTATGTCTTTCACAATCTTTAATTTTTCTTCGAATGCCACCTTAATATCATCGTTGACTGATTGAAAATGGTTACTTGCAGAGGTTGCAGTGGACTCTAGTTTAGAGGAAAGCGTTTTCAGTTGTTTCTTCATTTCCTCTATCTCCTGCTGCTTGTCATCCAGTATCCTCCTCCTCTCCAAGATGACATCCTCGATGTCTTCTAGCTCACATGGTTTGTAACAATGCTCTTTGGTAGCACATGGATGACAAACTGGGACTGTGTGTTCTTTGCAGTAAAATTTGATTGGCTCCCCGTGTTTATCACATGACCATGTCATGTCATGACCTTTTCTAGTGTGTAGCTTGACCTTTTCATCTCTCTCTCCTGTGAAGTTAGACGCCATGATGAGAAGCAAATGTTAGCCAGTAACCTGCATCGTTAACAATAATACAAATTAAATTAGAGAAAGACTTTAGGAGAAGACACAAAGAAGCGGAACAATAAACAAAGACATGTACAAGGGGTGGAGAAAGAATGAATAGGAAAGCACAAACATAGAATTGAATATCAATCATGTCATATAATCTTTACTCTATTATTGCACGTCGGTACATCATGACTGATATATTTATATTGAGTAAGGCGAATATGAAATCATTTCATTTCATTTCGTTTATTTCCATTTCCAACAAAATAAACTAAAATATATGGAATTGCATTGTACATAGTTGATAACTAAGAAGACTACAAAGGCAATCAGGTGCGAGGATCACAGCACTATCAGTCTGGTATCAAATGCTTCAAAAGTATTGCTTAAGGTACTCTACCATCGGATTGAAGCGAGGTCCAAATATGATATTGGAAATGACCAATTTGGCTTTCGTAAAGGGGTCGGTACTCGAGAAGCAATCGCTGTAATGAGAGTACTAAGTGAGAAATGTATATAGCATGATCAGGACCTATATATCTGGTTTGTGGACTACGAAAAGGCATTTGATCGTGTCATTTGGACTAGGTTGATGGAAGTGCTGTCAGCCATTGGTGTTGATTGGAAAGACCGTAGACTGCTTGCATCCTTATACATGGCTCAGACTGCTAGCGTTCGCGTTGGAGATGGGGTCTCTGAACCAGCTGTCATTGGACGCGGAACACGTCAGGGATGCCTTCTGTCTCCTCTCCTTTTCAATATATATGCAGAGGCAATGGTGAGAGAAGCTCTGGTAACGTTAGAAGAAGGAGTGATCGTTGGAGGAGTGTCAATTAAGTCTGTACGGTATGCTAATGATCAGGCCACGCTCGCTGACACTGCCGATGGTCTTCAAAGACAGACGGTACAGTACAGATGGACCAAGTGGTCAGGAGCTATGGCATGAGAATCAACGAGAAGAAGACGAATGTGATGATGATAAGTAAAGGCAAGACAAAAGAAATAGCTATCATGATAAATGGCAACAGACTAGTGCAAGTCAACCACTTCAATTATCTAGGCAGTGTGCTGACTGAGGATGGCAAGTCTGAAAAAGAGGTCAACTTGCGCTCAGCTCTTGGCAAGAGCTGCTTTCATTCAACGACAAGCTATCCTGATGAGCCACAATATTGACCTTAGTTTGAGAAAGCGTCTTGTGAAGTATCTAGTATGGAGTGTACTGTTGTATGGGGCAGAGACGTGGACACTCACTAAAAAGAACATGCAGCGATTGGAGGTGGTCGAAATGTGGTGCTGGCGCAAATTACTAGGTGTGCCTTGGAGGGACAGAGTTTCGAATGAAGAGGTGTTGCATCGAGCTCAAGAAAAGCGGGTGCTGATTCAAACGATTAGAGAGAGACAGAAGAAATGGCTTGGACACATAATGCGGCATGATGAGGGATTGATGCTAATGGTCATAGAAGTTCGTATTCATGGAAAGAAGAAGAGGGGAAGACCTCGTAAAGGCTTTCTAGACGATGTAATTACATAATGTGGAGCAACAGGGTATGAAACACTGAAACGGATGGCTCAAGACCGAGGAACTTGAAGAGACACTTGATATAACATTTGGATTGGGTCACTGAACCTCTCATGAACTGAAAGATAACTATTGATGATAGTAAAACAATAAAACTTATCAATGTATTTGTAATTGTAATTGGTCCAAAGTGTACAACAGGCATAAACAGCATGTTAGTCGTGGAGGGGACTGCTAAAAAGATATGCTTGTAGATAGCAGCTCCCTATAATTTAGATGTGCAAAAATAGTATATCAATAATAAGGGAACACACGAATACATAAACCGGATATACGGAACATAAAATGAGTGAAAGAGTGAGAGGGACAGGAAAAGAAGGGAGATAAGAAACGATAGAGGTAAGGGCTCTTGTCTATAAACACACACAACAAAACACGGACCGACCGGAATACGGATGACAATACAACATGAATGGAAATATAATAGAGTATATTATTAGGTGAAATAAATTGAACGACGGTAAGCTGACGCTGGCTAATTGCGTAGAAGAGATCTTTTAAATTTAAATTTAAAAGAATTTAAACGAGGGGCATTCCTGATGCAATCATCAAAAATAGTCCAAAGCTCCGGGCCTGCGTAAGTGAATATGGATTTAGCAAGTATAATTCTAGTAAATGGCAAATGGAATTCGTCAGATTGGCGTGTGGGGTATTTGTGTATAGTTTTATTTTTGATGAATATTAAATTAAAGATTGGGGGTAGTGTATTATTATTTAACTGGTACATAAACATACCGAGGTTCTAACGATACATACATTTTATTTTAAAGAAATTATTTTTGATGAATAAAACATCGGTATAGGATCTCCAGGACGTGTTGCAGATAACACGCATAGTTTTCTTTTGTAGAATAATACGTGCACTATGGGATCATAATATTCGTATTGTAGCGCGTCCTTCCGAAACTTAACCCTAAACAACCAATAGAGAACACTATAATAACCAACTATAATAACTTGACTAAAGTTCTATGCATGTTTATATATTTCAGAGGAATGTTGTTCTTGATTTGTGGCTAACACTCGAAAACCGGAGGGGGCGTCCTAAAAGCGGCCCTTTTGACGAATAATAGTATTATTTTGGTCAATATATTATTTTATGTAAACCTTAAACTACAATGAGTTTTGTGTCATATGGCAGATATTTACAGCTTGTTGATCGTTAGAGAAGCATATGTCCTTGCTATACATGGGGGGCAGTCCAGAACTACTTCTGAGGTGAGGAAGAGGTACTGGGTCGTCGGTGATACAAAGCTCTTCAGAGACGTTGTGCATCGATGCACCATTTGTCGCAGGAGCAAAGAGAGACCTCTGGAACAGAAGATGGTTGATCTTCCATCGTCCCGGGTGACCCCCACTCATCGCTATTCCAGACGACTCTGGTTGATCACCTTGGACCATTCAATATAAAGGTCAACCGCAATACCACAAGTCAGGGTTACTCTGTAGTGTTCACGTGTGCTGTCATCAGAGCTGTGCATCTTACCTGTGTGCAAGACTTGTCCACACAAGCCTTTCTTCAAGCCCTAGACCGTTTCGTCAGCATTAGAGGTGCCCCTGCTACAATCATTAGTGACAACGGGACCTGTTTCCGTGGTGTGCACAGCAGGATCGATTATCTCAATCTACGACTGGACCAAACTGAGCTCAGGGAACTGCAACCGTTTCAGGGTCACATGGTGGACCTCACCATCAGGGTGCGGTCGAGCGAATGGGTCAAGAGGTCAAGAAGGTCATGAGGCACTTAGTGAAGGCGGATCGATTGTCCTTTCCTGAATGAGAGACTGTTCTGTGCAAGATCTCGGGTCTTATCAACAATCGAACACTTACTGCTGTGTTATCCTCGTTGTTGGACTATTCTCCTCTCGCTCCAAACCATTTCTTGATCGGAAGGGGAGATCTTCAAAGTCATGATGTTCCTTTCGAGCAGTACCATGGTGACTTCAGAAAGCGTGGAGAGCTCTGAAAAGTAATGGTCGATAAGTTCTGGATGAGATGGATGGACTGTATTCACAAACTATCTCCTCGACCAAAGAACCAACGCATGGACGAGAACCTAGAAGTGGGAGATATCGTATTGGTCATCGGTGAGGATAAGAAACGTGGATCTTGGCGAATGGCTGAAATCACTCAGGTCTTCCAGGGGAAAGATGATCTAGTGCGTTTATCGTCGAGCTCCAATACGGGGACAAGACAATTGCAAAGAGACCCGTTACTAAACTGATTCTTCTAATGAAGAAAACAGAGAAATGAGATGTTTAACAAGACTTTATAGGACAAATGAACCTTGATCTGTCTATGACTGTATAGTTTACTCCTTCTTAGACACTAAATTGTTGAATTCGTTATATATTTATGCAAATTATGTATTTTGTTCTTTTAGTAATAGCGAAGATCGTTAATTTGCTCTCATTGCACATAAGTTATATTGTTTAAAGTCTGACTTTATGTCCTTTGGTGAATTCTGTCACGTTTAAGGAGTTGGGATGTCATATAATGACTTTTTCTTTTTTAATTTCGAGACCTGGGTAAGACTAGGAAATGAAGTCCCGGAATCCGCAATGTTTTCATGCATGTACATCAGCAGTTGCTCACGAAGACTTCTAATTATTCCTTTACGGTATGTTTACCTTTATTATACTATTCCTTTACGATATGTTTACCTTTATTATACTATTCCTTTACGGTATCTTTACCTTTATAATTGTATTTGTCTTTAAGTTGAGAGAGTAAATTAGAAGATTAAGAAGCAAAGAAACTTTCTGGGAAATAATCTCACTTACGTTTCACAATCGTAACAAGATGTATGGAAGATTGTACATGTGTGTAGTACTCGGACTTCCTACAGAGTTATATCGATTGAGGCATTTAAACTGAAAGGGAACCAAAACCTTCATACTAAGTTACTTTTATTATAAAATTTAAGATATTTGAATACAATCAGTGACAATTTCAACAAAATCGGGCAAGGAATAAGGAAGTTAAAGCTTTTTGAAATGACTAGTCACTAGAGGGCGATATTCAATTTGATGAGATCATTTGTGGACAACTCTCCATGCCTTTTGTACATCAAATTTCACAATTTTTTCGTTGTCTTCGTATTTATTTGCGTTCTTGATCCGATTTCATAATATGTGAAGTAGAATACCATTTTGCATTCTATATCTTGCTTTCAGGGGAGTAGATTATCTCAATCACAAGAAAGCAGGAAAAGCATGAAAAATTGATTTATTATCTATGAATGTGATCTTTGACATATATTCAGGAACAAAATTAATGCATGACAGTCTGTGGAAAATAAATACTTCGTCTTGTTTATGGCCAAAAGAAAAAAGAAAGTTTTAAATGGAAAAGCTTGTTATTTTAATCCAATAAAAGGATATTAAACCAAAAAGAGGAATAAGTGTGTGTGTATTTGTCAGGGGACACAGGGCGTACAGTGTAAAGAGCTTGAGAGATAGATAATCAGAGCGACATTGTCATTTTTCCTTCTTTCTTTCTTTCTTTTTTTTTCTTTTCCGTATAGAATTTGAATTCGAAAAACAATTATAGTTTGAAGTGTCGATGCTAATACTAATAAAGACTTGAAACTTGAAACTTCTTATCTGCCATAATACCATAATACGTTCCTGTATATCCCACCGAACCTATAAGTACCACCAGGCGCGAATCCAGGGGGGCATATGGAAACGTTTGCTTCGATTTGTCTCATAAAAGAAGTTGACCACAAACTGACTCCCACACAGTGTTGAGTGCTCAGGGGTCACGGGCTACTGGCTTCATCGGGCAGGTAGTTCCATTGTGTGAATGTGTAATTTGACTATTATAAAATGAGGGGACACATTACATTGTACAATAGGGACACACATTGTTTTTATTGTGCAGAACATACTCTTTTATTTACTGAAACTATAAAAACAAAATGTAATTTGCGTTCTGGCAATTGGAGTACAAAGACTGATAGCAGGTGAATGAAATGCTTCAACAACTCAAACACCTGGGAAGGAAGCATGCATAAATTTGAATAATTTAGTTGATAAACGACTCCGCATGTGGACGTTTGGTGGAGCAGAAAGCAGTGGATTCTTAACAACACAAACCCATTTAACAGAATGTCGGAACGTAAATTAAATTTAGCGGTTGGAAAATGCATCTTTCTACCCTGCGACTTTAATGGTACGATCCAGTAAATTAAAACAGTAAAATGGCTCTTATTTTAAAATTACTCATTAAATAAAACCCAAAACTTCAGTGATATCAGACAAAATATGTTATATCTTACTAATAATTTAAAAAAAATATGTATAAACATTGTGAAAGTGTAGCATTTTACGATAAAAGACACCGATTTAGCGAAGATGACGTCATAAGAACCTGTTTATGTGCGCTTGCATCAGGGAATTAAAGGTCAAAAGGTCAATTCAGACGCTGATAAGTTATTGGTCAAGCCTTTTTGTTTCCTTTATTCCGACAAAAATTTAACAATCAATCAAAACAAATTTAATACCAAAAGAAAGCTAACGATTAGTTTTTTTATTTAACGCTTGCCCCAAAGTCGCTTGACCACAGTGAAAGGAGTGATCATGAGAGCGGCCAAAGTGTGATTGAAACTCGCTATTTGCTCTTCTCCAACTCAAAAAAAGACGACATTTTGCTGGATAAATACATTTTTACCGACAAAAGTACAGACAATTTGCAAATGGTCTTTTTATATTATACTTTATGGAATGTTACCCAAGTGACTTCCGGGCGCCCCAATGCTGGAAAGAAACGTACATTTTAGAAAACTTCACTTTTTCATGGAAAAATGCTTATTTGTTATATGCACGCAAGTCAGATTGAGCGGATGATACAACGTTTCCAAATGAGGGGGGGGGGGGCGAGTTCCCCAGGTCAAAACAGAAAAATAAATAGTGTCCCCCCCCCCCCCCCCCCCCCGTCCCCAACTAGGCGAAATATCGGCCGGCACGATTTTCAATTAATTTTAAATTGGGGCCTCCCCCCTAAGAAATCCTGGATCCGCGCCTGAATACCACAACATATCCCCTAACCCCTACGTCACAACTTACAAGCTTACCGAGTATAATAACATGTTTACTGACAGAGTAATGCTTTATGATTGGAGGTCAAAGGTGATGATATTCTTTTCATCTACTCAATCTGATAATCTATTCATACCAGAATTTGTAATTGTTCGCTTTCAGCGTGGACGGGCAATGGAATGTCACATATAAACGGGATTCCCCCTCCACATTCAAGCGATGTTATTTTTCTTAAACAGTACGAGTGCATAAATAAAAAGGAAGACATACAGAAATATGATGTTATCATGACTACTACATGAGGACACCATTTCTGTGCCTCGGAAACTGTTTAAAGAACAATAAACATGAAACCAAATGCAGGTGATTTAGTTAAGTGATTTACACTAGATCTCAGCGCTGTATAATATATGTTTACTTACATTGCACTGAAAAAGGCATTCTAAGGCATTTACCGAACACATGTACTCCCAACAAACATGATGCATACTTTATAGACTCTGTCTGTTGTCTATGCAATGTTGACTTTGGGGTTTACCTTTATCCCTCCTTATCACCACTGTTTCTTTCCTCTAATACTCATCCGACGGTTTGCCAAATTAACTTTTCCTAGAGAGAAAGAGGGAGAGAGAGGTAGAACGAGAGACAGAAAAAAAAAGAGAGCGAGATAGATAGATAAATAGACAGTAAGATTTAGGTATGGGTCGGGTGACGGCGGAAAATTAGAGAGAGAGGTAGAGAAATAAAGCTTGAGCTAGGATAGGGCTAGATGGATTCCCAAAACAATATTTCATTTTGATTGGAATATTGTTTGGTGAAATCCAAACATTCATGCAAAACAAAAGTTTATTTAGAAGCCTTCATGTCAGGGCCTGCACAACGGCGGGGCTCCTGCCCCCCCCCCCCCAACATTAAAAAAAAACAGTTTGTTAACGAGAAAAAGAAAGAAAGAGAGAAAGAAAGTGACACTGGCAGTGTCACGAATGAGGTATCAAAATATGCTTATCTGATCGTAATTAAATGCCTATAACCCCTGAGCTTCAGGGGGCTCAGCCTCCTGGACCCCCGCCAATAAGAGACCTGCCAGTGTGACTAATTAGGTATCAAAATATGCTCGACTCAATGTAATTAATGTATAAAACCCCTGACCTTCCAGGTGCTCCGCCCCATGGACCCCTCCAGGGGCCTAAGACGGCCTCTGAATATAATTTGACCGTAATCAAATGCCCTGAACCCCTGGACCCCACGCCAATTATTGACCTGCCAGTGTCACAAATAAGGTATCTAAATATGCTTATCTGGCCGTAATGTAATGCCTAAAACATCTGAACTTCCGTGGGCTCCGCCCCTTGACCCCATCCTGGGGCAGCCCCCCTGGACCCCACGCCAATTTATGCTCCACTCGCTTTGCTCGCTACATTATACATGATCGTTAATACTCCACTTTGATAACAGACTGCATGCACGAGCGGATCTATGGGGGGGGGGGGGGGTGGGGGGGGGGGGGGGTTAGGGGTTTAATCCCCATCCCCTTTGGCTAACAAGTGAAAATGTGATGTGCAATAACACAATGGCATTTTGTTAGTAGATGCCAGAAAAAACATCACTTACGGGGGTTCACAAAAGCAACAAGGAATTCGCGGCTCTCATTTGGGAACCCCTCCCCCCCCCCCCCCTTAGCAAAAAGCTAGATCAGCCTCTGGTATGTAACATGAGAGTGGTTGTGATGCATGCATATTTCTCTTCTGCCCCAAAAAACGTTTTTGCTCTTTACGCCTCTGAAAGGTGAGCCCCCTGGATTGTTTCCCCTCCCCTCCCCCCCCCCCCCCATCCCAAACTGCTTCCGACGCGTACCGAGACCAGCATTAGATATATATTATAGTTCAATAAACCGTGGCTTTAAAGTTAAGCTTGCAACATGTGGAATCCCATATACTGTTGGATAAGTAGCAAGGTCTTAGATCTAGACTTTCGTTCGTTTTGAGGTTCACGTGTCGCTTTTTTACAAAACAATAAACGCACTTACCCTGTTGTGCGTAATGTAAATGCAGTGCACGCTCGGTATCTTCAGATAGTGCGCACTGTGAACTAGCCGCTTGGCGGCACCAATCTAAAGAAACCTCGCGTGCATTGCATTTACACCAACGCACGCTGGACCTTGCGTTATTAGTATAATATACAACTTGTTAGACACTGGTATATACCTACATTGTGATTAGATTATTTGGGATGCTTTCAATATTGGTTTCTCCGTATACATCAAACAAGGAATTGCTTAAGCATCATAGTCTGCAGTTAGGTGTTATGGTCTGAGTATATTCATTTGCGACCGAGGGAAGCGAGTGAGGAAATGTGTTTAGATTTGTGAGGGCACAGTGCAAACTTTACATAAGCACATTATCATAACGGGAGACTGAAAAGACCTTTGATAGGTAACATACAATTGTATCATCTATACATGCGAGTGAGTGTAGCGAGCGAGCTTTGGGAGAAATTGCTCCTAATCACTTTGAATTAGGAGCACGTTTAATGATAAGAGGAACAGGGAACACTTATCTTAAGGGATAAGACACCTATCAGAAAAGAAAATGAGCACATGTCACAGTACAAACGGTAATTATTAGAGGTAAAAACGGAGCACTATTTATACTTGAAAAGAAGCACTCATCTGACCGTATGGTATATGGGCATTTGTCGACGGGCATGGGGCACCAATCAGATCTTGATAGGGGCATTTATAAGACGTGAACAGGGAATAGGCCCATTATTAGAAAGGAAAAGAGGCACGTGTCATGGTTAAAAGGGACATTATCATTCATGAAAAGGAAAAGTAGACATCTTCGAGAAGGTAAAGGAGCTCTCTTTTTAATGAGGGCTCTAATAAGGAAAAGAGGCACGCGTAGATTTGGAAAATTAAAGGTGCGCTAATCGAACTTAAAAATGTGTAGTTATTAAAAGGGGAAGGAACACTTTTATCAAAAAGAAAAGGGGCACTTATCTAAAGTGAAAATGGGAACTTGTCGAAGAACAAGGGGTACGTGTTAACAAATTAGGGGAACTTTACAAAAGGGGCACTTCTTACGAAGTTATAGGGCATTAGGGGTACTTGAACAAGTTAGGGCATTGTCCCCCCCCCCCCCCCCCCCCACCGGGAGAGCCACTTCTGGCTTGAGCTACTTAAATTCGACTGTCTTCGCCGACACCGTGGTCGCATCTCGATGCCATCGTACTATAATACGATGGCTATACGACGGCATTGCGTGGTCTTCACGTAGTCGTGTTCCCTTGCTACGATAGTCAGGCAGCTTCTCGTTCCCTTCGTATTGTCTTTGTGAGGCGATAAATGCCGATGGCACCGATGATCACACGAAGTAATTACGAAGATAACTCTATTTGGTAAGATGCCCTCGCGATGGCCTTACGAAGGGGAACATGGGCACACGAATTCAACACGAAAATGGACATTCGCGAGGTCTTCGGGCATTTTTTTGGCACGCCAAAGATTTTGCCATCTTTCACGAAGTTGCTGCCGGAGCCTGAAAAATACACCGGCGGTCATACGATGGCTTAAGATGTTCTCACGAATGGCCCGATTTGGCCCAATGTCTTTACGATCAGAGCCGAATTTGAACATTTCCTCCATCGTGTGTCTATCTTATGTCATCTTCGGGACAGTGTGACGCAGGCATTACGGTGTATATAGTAATGGTAAAACACAATGAAATAAATGCCAGGCCAATAATAAACGCTGATCATAGCAGTCAAATTTTGGCGCGTCACGTAAATCGTCACAACTATATACATAGAGAGGATATAACCATTACTTATCTAACTACTTAACTATGTGTCCTAATGATTACAAGTATCATAACTCATGTAAGATCTGTACTTACGAGAAGTTGTCAGGATTATCCCGTTGCGATGAGGACCTCTGGACTACATTTGTATCAGCTAACGATCTAACAGTATACACTTTGATTGTATGCAACTTACAAGAGAGGTGCAGTGCGTATTGTGAAATATCAGGTAATTTCCGGGTCAGCAATACCATGGATCGGTGCACAAATTGAACATTGTTTCAAAATAGAAGGAATGATATGAATTATCACGTCACTGGTTTAAAGTTTACAGAGTTGTGTTTAATCGTTCTTCAGTACGGTGGTTAGTGTGTAAACCAAGCTTCGTGTCCACAATATGACATAAAGTGAGTTCATCAAATTCTCATGAATTAAACCTAACGACTCTCACGTTAAAGGGGCTGTAGCGTGGGAAAAGACGAATAGTCTCGTCATGCTACAATAGTCTCGTCATGCTACAGCTCCTTTACATAAAAAGTATATTTTTTGGTATAAAGCATTATGATACAAATAGTGAAATACAGATTTTTGCTAATGAACAGTGTTACATCGCCAATGTTTATACTCGTCTATATGTTTATCAACCTGAAATACCCCCATACTCCATTATTCCCCTCGCCACTCTCTCTCTCTCTCTCTCTCTCTCTCTCTCTCTCTCTCTTTCTATCTCCCCATCTCTTTCGTTGTATTTCTCTCCCACTCTCACTTTACCATCTTTCTTTACTCTCCCTCGATATATCGCCACTAAACAATCTCTTATTTATTTCATCATTTTCCTTTCGACTGCAATAACAATTATTAATGATTTTTGTATCATACCATAATTATGTTATATTTTAATGTAATAGTAACATGCTATTTATCTCTGTTTTCATAACCTTTGTTTCTTATGTTATGTATATGTTCAAATTGTACTTACTAAGTCTGTAAATATTATCAATAGTTTGTTTGTATTGTGCAGGGCTCTCAGAGATAGCAGTTTGTTATTGAACTGGAGAGGCAACCCTGCTGAAAAACAACTTTAAAAAGAGAAATAAATTTAAACTTAAAACGAAGTGAAGGGACAACAAGTTTAAGAGATGAAAAATCAGAGCGATATTGTTTTTTGTTCTTATTTCTAAGTTTCTTTCCTTCTATATGTATTTGTTTTCCTTATTTATTGCAAAACTTAGAGCTTCGAAAAACAAGTGTGCCTTGTGACTGCACATCGTATTAACTAATTAAACTTCTTGTCTGTCACAACAGCATCAAAACTAACCACTGCCAATACACCAAGCCTTTCTAACTATACCCATATACCCTTACCACTAGGTCATACCTTTATAGCTTACCTGAGTATTACAAAATACTGACAGAGTGTAAAATCATGCCATGCTTTGTAATATGGAGGTCAAAGGTGATGATATTCTTTTCATCACTCAATATGAAAATCTATTTGGACCAAAATGTCCTATTGTTCACATTTAGTTTAGGCACGCGATCAAAAGATATATATGAACGGGATTCCCACCTTCACATTTCAAGGGATGCATGCTACCATCCATTTAGAAAATATGAGTGCACAAATAGAAAGGAAGACAAATACAAATCAGATATGTATCATAACTACTACACGGTAACTGCTTTTGTCTGTGCCCCTGAAAATGTTTATAGAGCAATGAACGTGAAATCAAGTGCAGCTGTGCAGGCGATTTGCTAATGTGAAGAGTTATGTGATGTTTATTAGATCTCAACGCTATTCGATTTCTTTGTGCTTACATCATACTAAAGAAACAATCTGATGCATATGAGGAACACATGTATTCCCAACAAATAATTTAGGTGCGTACTTATAGGCACTATATTATTTCATAGAAGAGAGAGAGAGAGAGAGAGAGATAGAGAGAGAGAGAAAGCTTGAGCGTGGATAGAGCCGGTTTAATTCCACGAAAAATTTATTTCAGGAATGTTTATATAATATTTTAAATAGTTCATCAACCTCGAAGATAAAGCGGGGAAAGAGGCTTATATATCTTATTCTTGTTCCGTTTCTATTTCATTAATCTATGTCATAGGTCAGATCATAATCATAAGTGTTTAACTTGCTCATTCTCGCCTTTTTACTGTTTCTGTTTTATTACTCGCCTAACATCTTATCATCTCTCTCTCTCTCTCTCTCTCTCTTCCCTTCTCTGTCCGCCTCTCCAATCACTGTCGCTTGATCTAAATCTACTTCTGCTTTATAACTCTACTTCATAGCCGATTGAAGTTCAGCAGATAATTACTATCGCCCCCTTCCATTGTTTTCCGATCTCATCGAGTGAGTCCTAACGCTATAATATGACAACTATATAGGTACACACATCACACACTATGAATGAAGCCTGTTATGACCCAAAGATATAATTCAGAAGTCTTATGAAACACGGGTAATGAACTTGGTTTGACGGTACCTTCGAGTTCTACATTTCATTTCCCTGCAGCGTACGCTGTTGCGTAGACAGTGTTGTTCGCATTGTTTTGGGGTGTACGTAGTGGGCATCTCGTACGAGTAGAAGTGTCTATGGATTGACTTTACTTGTATAATATCGTGAAATATAACCACTGCTACGTGTTAAAGGCAGGGGCTTGTATCAGAATCCATATTTGCCAATTTAAAGGGACATAAAGGGCGATTATCAATTTCAAATTTAACCCCCCAAAAACGAAGCCCTGAAATTACGTTACGAGTATTGTGAGATCGTCTGCAAGTGAGCTACTATGTCCGAGCGTTCAAGTGTGAAGCGCACCATCTCCAACGCACCGTTACTATATCCAGTCTATTCGACAACATATCAGAGCGTCATCTTTTGGGGAGACTTTTTGAATCATTTCATCATGGTTGGTATGGGCCGAAAGGGGAATCCCCATTGTTCGGACCTATCCCTATGCACTGTTTCCTTGCGTCAGTTCGTCCTTTTTATGTATTTCCTGTATATATCGACTACAATAATGACCATCTCGTCTTCAGCATGAGGAAAAGATGGGTTGTTACAATGTGAGGAGTTCGTTAAAGTCATATGCATTACAAAATGAGAGAAGGGGTTGAGTGATGTTTGACATCATCGGAAAGGAAAATCCTTGCATTATTACCATCCAACTTATCATTGCACCGGCTCAATTTTTTTAACTTTTAAACATTTTATAATTTATTTTGCAAGAAGCTAGAAACATGGTCCTGTAGGATAAACCAATCGAATTTTCAGGGAGACAATTAAAATATCATTCTCAACTGTGATTACAATTTTCATATCATGGATATCATTCTGTGTCTGCCTAACTCCCTGGACATACGACTGTATCATTAATACTTGCATTGATATAAAGATTTTGTTGCGTCGTAATCAAAGCTTATTATTACCCATGTCCTCTATGATTTCCATACATGGACAATGGATGATTATGCATATTATAACTAGCCTCCTTTGCATCCTAAACGGCTTTTGACTTGTCAGTTTTTAATGAAGTTCTACTAAAGTTGTGAACCTTGTAAACGTTAAGGCATGGGGACTGTTACACTAAGCGCTAAGATGCGTCTTAAGCGTCCTTAAGTCCAGTTTTAGGACTAAGTGTAAGATGCATCTTGGTGGGAGTTTCACAAAGACTACTAAAACGCAAATCCTACTTAGCACCTATTTATCTAAGTTGCATACAGGTCGTAGTGTTTTGAGCGCTCACTGAGCTACTAGTAGCAATAAACCTATATCTAGAGAACACAATATAAATTTCCAATCGATGCGGAAAAAGCACGGTGATCATTCTGATGATATGCTACCAGTTCCTGAAAATGAAACTGTGATATTATGATGATCGAGGTGATGGTGATGAGGATGATGTATCATCACTATGGTAAATAATATAACCACAGTGATTTTACACCAATATCTTCGCCATACTTGTCCTTATCACCATCACCATCATCACCATCACTATCATCACCATCATTATCATAACAATCAACAATGGTGATAGCGATTTACCCAATTGTGAGGCTGTAGTGCCAATCAAATTCTTGGTCGTAGGAGGGTAGGCCAACCTTTCTCTGGTCAAAATGAGGATGTTGAATGATCATGATACTCTTCGATGTCTTATTGATGCATGATCTTATAAACATTATTACTGCGATAACGCTCATTTATCTTAGGCACGATGACATGTCTAGTTCTTTGTTTGTTTTTATTTTTTATTTTGTTTTGTAATGGTGTCTCCCCATTCCCTTCATCACACCCTTCTCTCTCTCTCTCTTTCTTTCTCTCTCATGCTCTGTCTACATTTCGTCTTTCTGTAGCTTATATCACTTCAAACTATTTCAACTACCCTTAATGATTATAAATGTTTCTATTTGTAACAAATATTAGTATTTTCTAGTTCTTTGATTTAAAAATTCATACTTAAAGAATGACAAATACTATAGTTGATTACGTTTATTTTAATTGTTTGAGCTGATGAAATTAAAAGCCGGTAGCGTTGTTTACTTCGCATATGTTCCAGGTAATAAAATAATAACATATACCAGAATGAAAATGAAGAAAATATACATTACTACCAAACCTCTTGTCAAATACTGGAATGAAAATGAACAAAATAAAAATGACTTCCAAACTACTCTTCAGATACAAGAACGAAAATGAAAATATTAAACACGAATACCAAACTACTCTTTAAATACAAGAAAGAACATGAACGAAATAAAAATGACTAACAAATAGCTTGTCACATATGATAATGAAAATAAACAAAATTAAAATTAACAACAAAACTTTCTCTTGAGATTCCAGTATGAAAATGAACAAAATAAACATTACTACCAAAGAACTTTTCATAGTAAGGAGTGTATCGTCAATGCTTAGGAACTGCACTTTTCAGTTTGACAAGTGATATTCTTTAACTAAATAAAAACAATCATTGAATAAAATGAAGCAGTTCATCTGCTGACAAATCATTACAATCGAGATAAATGTAAAGGCATGCGTATTTCTATAACTGGTTTCCTCTTATCAACTGCAGTTACGAGCCGAATTATATTTTCCATTCTAAATCCAGTGTAACCGCACTTGTTACACTTTCAAATATCTAGGACTGAAAGCTAGAACAAACTGAAGTTACATATATATATATAGAGGTTACAGTGTAATGTAAGATAATTATTGTTCCATATCCCACGATATCTAAGGTCGTTCATTTTTTTTTAATTTAAACAAAAATAAAATCATGCATTGTAACATACATGAAATATCGAATTGTGCAGAATTTTACATTCATGACGTTGATATAACGTTAAATAGCATACCATACGTAGAAATGAAAAGTAATACATTCAGTTTTATAACAAATAGTCCTAACATTAATTATAATATGATTTTTATGGTTAAAATATACTTCAACAGGAACAGTTCCAACATTGTGGGTAATGTTATTTTAACAAAATATATTACTCAAATGTACAACTTATTGAGGTTTAAATGTAAAAGAGAAAAGTACGAGCCGATATATATTTGATAGCGGTATGCAATGACATAACAAATTCATACAAAGTACCGATTTGATAAAGATGCAAGAGATTATAAGGTTTACAGAATCGCCTGCTCATATATCTGATTTGAGTACATACAGCAATGTAACGTGAATTCACAGGCAATTATAATAATATCGCAATAAAAGGAATGAATTAATAACTGTTATCAATAATACATCAACATTGTGAATTCAATGTCTCGGTTTACGAAAGTGTCCACTCAACTTTAACAGATTAGGTCATAACCCTCCTTGTTTCAGCTACCTGTACACATCATTGACAGTTTATTATCTGTATAACATTATATATACACTTAAAATATTGTATCAAACCATATTATGTTAATGAAAATGTATGATGAAAAAAAAGAAAAAAAATGCAGAAACCAATAAATCAAATCAAATCAAGACCTGCTTAAACCTAAAACAATTTGGGGCAAAATATGCCTCTCCAAAATCCTTCTTGAAAACTCACGAAGGCATTGGAAATGGAAAGCAAATCTTATAGCGACGCATTTCTTATCGATGTCAAGCTATTCTGTGTGTTTTTAAACATAAAATGATATCAATTTTACAAAGTGGCTAAGCCTAGTGAGACTTGATTTCGATCTTTTTCTTTTTCTTCTAGAATGAGTATTCATTTCTCAATCCATGCTTTATTTTAATACCATACATATAACATTGGCCAACATTAAAGCTTCGAAGAAGAAAATTTCATTAAAATCAAGATCAACCGGATATAAAGATTATGAACACAAATATAATAAGGTTCACATTGTTTACTTCAAACGCTTTGTACCCCATTCATGAATTACTGTAATTGTAATTTACATTGTAATATTAAGAAATACAATACTTTTTAATTATTGAAAGTTAAAAAAAGTATTTTATTACGGGTATGGTGTTAACGAATTGTTAAATGTCACCGGGATTTCGAAGTAATATAAAGTAAACAAAATATTGTTTAGTATTCAATATGTTTTCCTTCGTGAAAAAACAGATGCTTTAATTTAACTTCAACTGAGTTATATGAACAATTAAATAATATTATATCCCGTTGAGGGTAATTAATCCTGCAGTGTGAGGAATTTCTTCTATTACGTCAGATGACTCATACAATAAATCTCTTCTTGTACACAAAAATCTTATCTCCGTCACAAGCTACAAGGTTACCAAAAGGAGTTACGAGGCATGGGCTAGTGTCGTCGCATCCGTCTGATGTCACGTATTCCACGATCCTCCTTGCCTCGATGATACCATCACATGACACCTGATCAACTGAAAAGGTACGACGCTTGCTTTCCCAGTATGCGATGTAGAGTGTGTCTGTCAGTTTGTCAACGCAACACCGTGGCACGCACCACTCATCAGAGTGTATGACAGCCTTACCATCAGCAGGGTGGATGACGTAGATATTAGACTGATCGCTCTGAGCAGCGATGATCATCCCATCCATGTTAACATCTACGTACACCTCAGCACTATTGCTGTTATTCCTCGGTATGCTGATGTTTCTAATAACCTTCCATTGTCTGTCATAGAGAGTGATGCATCCATCCAAGCTGACATCCGTACGCGTGCAGCCTCGTCCCCCCTTGCCCCATACTATTACGTTGCTGGCTATGGACGCGCATGATGTAATGTACATGTTACTTCCTTCAATGACTTTCTGTGTGTGTTCAGTGTTGATATTTGTAACATACGTGCAGGGAGGTGAAAGAACAGGAGGCGAAACTCTTGTAATTTATTCAAACGCATTCTTGAGTTCTAAAGCGTAACAATGGGATGTGTAACATTCCACTTGGCTTTGAAGTTCCATGCTCCGAACCGCGCTTCCACTGCGGGGAATTTCGGAAGCCAGGCACCAGTTTTACATTTATTACAAAATATTAAATTACCGGCAAAAATACAGTGTAAATTAAAAACTTTATATGGGAATTTTATTGGGAATAGTGCATCAAACAAATTTTCAAATTTAGAACTCCGTCCTGCCTTTAAATTGTGTGCCAGAGTTGGTAAAAGAAAAATTACATCCTGTCAAAAACTCAATATTTTAGGATGATGCGCTAATTTGTGCATGCTTTAATGTCCCGTTATTTGATCCATGATTTACAATCTTCAATAACATTAAGTTTGCTAATGCGTGTTTTCGCGTGTTTTTTGTATTTTTCAAGTTTAAAAAAGAATGAAATTACACAAGTTTGTGTTCGCTTGTTCTACTCTTTACACATTCAACAATGGATGAGAAATCATTGGAAGGGACAGCGAACAGTTGCTGTGATACCATTTTCTGATGTAGGAATTCTAAATCCTAAAATTTCATGCGCTCTTTTATCTCACCACCTGGTCAACAGCTGCAGATTAGCGCATAACTTTCCGGCGGCTTGGAGCATGGGGTCAAAGGAGAACGGCTTGATTCAGGTCCTTCTCTATCACGTCCCTGATACGTGGCATCGTTCTTGACGTCCCGCACACATATCTCATCATCACTGATCAAACCACACACCCGTGGGTCATTAACAATCGATGGAATGTGGATTGACTTGACAAGCTCCCATTTACCGATATAGCCATCAATTCTGCCGTAGTGTTCCCCACCTACCTCTCCCTCGACAAACTTCACTTTCTGAACTTCACGTTGTATTCTGTCAAGACAGTCGCTAACATCTTGATGAGTATTTACATATAAATTGTCATTAAGGGATGCAAGTACTTGAGGAGCTTCATTCACTAATGTTTTGTCCTCTTGTTTGATTCGTTTGATCTTGGCGTCAATATTCTCCATATTGCTGAATGCATGCTGATTCTTACTTGTGAGATATTTTATCTTTTTAGCGACCACCTCGCTGATTGCCTTTGTGTCTGATTCGTATTTTGCTTGGCTTTCTTTGATGGGTATTTGTTGTCGTTCTGCTTCTTCGTGACATGATTTGATCCGTCTTTCCCTCTTTTCGTTAATTATTTGTATTTCTGTATCCGCCTCCTCGTCGATCGAACGAATCGATCGTTTCTCTTTGTCTTTCACAATCTGCAATTTGTCTTCGAATGTCACCTTAAATTCATCGTTGACTGATTGAAAATGGTTACTTGCAGAGGTAACAGTGGACTCTAGTTTAGAGGAAAGTGTTTTCAGTTGTTTCTTTATCTCCTCTATCTCTTGCTGCTTGTCATCCAATTTCCTCCTCCTCTCCAAGATGACATCCTCGATGTCGTCTAGCTCACATTGTTTGTGACAGTGCTCTTTGGTAGCGCATGGATGACAAACGGGGATTTTGTGTTCTTTGCAGTAAAATTTGATTGGCTCCCCGTGTTTGTCACATGACCATGTCATGTCATGACCTTTTCTAGTGTGTAGCATGACCTTTTCATCTCTTTCTCCTGGGAACTTGGACGCCATGATGAGAAGCAGATATTAGCAAGTAACCTGCATCGTTAACAATAATACAAATTAAATTAGAGAAATACTGAATCAGGCGAATATTAATTTATTTCATTTAATTTCATTTCGCTTATTTCCATTTCCATCATAATGAAATGAAATACATGGAATTGCATTTTACATGTTTAAACAATGAAACTTAACAATAAAATTGTAATTGTAATTGGTCCACAGTGTACACCAGGCACAAACAGCAGGTTGGTCGTGGAGAGGACTGCTTAAAAGCTATATGCACGAATACATTAACCGGATTGACAGAACATAAAATGATTGAAAGGGACATGAAAGAAGGGAGATAAGGAAAGATAGATCGAGGTTAGGGCTCTTGCCTATAAACACTCACAACAAAACACGGACCGAACAGAATACGGATGGCAATACAACATGAATGGAAATATAATATTGTATTTTATTGAGTGAAATAAATTGAATGAGGGAGAGCTGACGCTTGATAACTACGTAGAAGAGATTTTTTAATTTAAATTTGAAAGATCCGGGCCTGCATAAGGGAATATGGATTTAGCCAGTATAGTTCTAGTAAATGGCAGATGGAATTCGTCAGATTGGCGTGTGAGGTATTCGTGTATAGTTTTATTGTTGATGAATATTAAATTAAAGATTGGGGGTAGCGTATTATTATTATTTAACTGCTACATGAACTGATCGAGGTTCTAACGATATATATCTTCCATTTTAAAGATATTATTTTCGATCAACGAAACATCAGGATGGGATCTCCAGGACGTGTTACAGATTACACACACTGCTTTCTTTTGTAGAATAATACGTGCCATATGGGTACATTACATTTGTATTGTAGCGCGTCCTTTGTAAACTCAGCGCTAAAGTCAACCAATAGAGGAGACAAATATGATAACTTGGCTAACGTTCGATACCTGTTTATATATTATGGAGGATTTTTGTTCTTAATTTGTGGCTAACACTCTTTAATCTGAGGGGCGTCCTAAAACACAGCCTTTTTGACGAATAATAGTATTTGGTCAAGAACATTTGTATGGAAATCTTAAACTACCATGAGTTGTGTGTCATATGAAGAAAAAAAATTGATACCAGTTTCAATGGAATCGGGATTAATTAACAAAATGATATTTCGAGAATACTCCCCCCCCCCCCCCCAAACAAGAACAAACACGTGTTTTTTACTTAAATTGTTGACGTCAATTAATCCCAATTCCGTTTAAATTGATATCAAAATGTAGATAATCTGAATATCCTTCTTAAGTCATCAAACTCATGGTAGTTTAAGGTTTCCATGAAATATTATTGATCAAATACTAATACTTGTCAAAGGGCCGTTTTACTTTTACCCTCTGCTTAATATAACAGAGTAATATATAAAGTAAAATATCATGCTTAGTTTTATAGTTAGTTGCCACTACCGCACAGGCTAATTAGCACACTTTGTTTATTCGAAAGATTCTTTCATAATACACAATGTTTCAGAGTTGTTTTTATTTTCGTTTTAGCAAACACCTGTAAATCGCAGGGGTCTCCTAAAAAATCGTATTTAAAACAAGAGGAAAAAGAGAATAATTGATATGTTATGAGCAAGCAAGGTGTGTGTATATTTTTCATTTTTGTTGGTATGTAATTGAATGGAATTAATTTGAAAATTAAGAGAATTGGTGAGGGGGCTCAGGGTCCACAATTCTAATTCGACAAACAAGTATAGTTTGCAGTGTAAATGCTAATACAAATACAGACTTTAAACTTATAACTTCTCAACTGCCCGAATACATTTCCGTATGTCGTATCGAACCTATATCAGTACCACAACATATCCCCCTAACCACTACGTCATACCTTCATAGCTTACCGAGTATTACAATATGTTTACTGACAGAGTGCGAATTTAATCATGTCAAGTTTTATGATATGGAGGTCAAAGGTGATGATATTCTTTTCATCTACTCAATCTGATAATCTATTCAGACCAGCAAGTATCAATGTTTTAGCTTTCAGGGAGGCACGCAACGGAATGTCATATGAACGGGTTTCCCACCTTCACAATATGAGTGCACAAGTAGAAAGGAAGACAAATGTCAATCTCATTTGTTATCATAACTACTATATGATAACACTTTTTGTGTACCTCTAAAACCGTTTACATAGTTATGAACGTGAAATTAAGTGCAGGTGAATTGCTAATGTGCAGAGTTATGTGGTGTAGAGTAGATTTCTGCGCTCTTTAATATATTTTTGCTGCCATTCAATATACTAAGAAGCAAGCTGTTGCACATATAAGAAACACTCGTATTTCCAAAACAAGGTGTGTTCTTATAGTAACTAGCTGATGTCTATGCAAGGTTAACTTTTAGGTTTACCTGTATCCCTCCTTATCGCCACTGTATGTTCCGTCTATTAACTCATCAAAAAGGTTTACCAACCCCCTTTTCGCCAGAGAGACACGGAGAGAGAGAGAGAGAGACATAGAGACAGAGACAGAGAGAAAAAACAGAGAGAGAGAGAGAGAGAGAGAAACAAAAGAGGGAGGAGAGATAGATAGATAAATATATAGAGATAAATAGAGAGCAAAAGATAGAGCTATAAAGAGTTAGATTTGGGGTTAAAGCCAAACCGGTAATTACTAACGCTCTCTCCCATCCTTCTGTCTCTCTCTCTCTATCTGTCTCTATCTCTCTCTTTACTCTTTTCCCCTCTCCCCCCCCCCCCCCCTCCCTCTCTCTCTCTCTCTTTCTCTATCATTTAAACAAAAAAATCTCTCATCTGAAGAGACTACCCCTTCTCTCATCCTCTCTCCCTCTCTCTCTCTCTCTCTCTCTCTCTCTCTTTCTTTCTCTCTCTTCATCTTTTCATTCAGGCCTCTCTCTTTCTTTGTCACATACCCAGTCTCTTCGTCTGTTGGTTATTCCATGTGACTTTCTTTCTCTAATTTAAAGCATTAACTCGCCTCAAAAACAAATATTGAATAGAGCATCGAATAACATACCGAATGAAAAAAAAAAATCACAAATAAATTTCGGGAATTGGGGATATAGGAATCAGTATATAGATTGCGCAGTACACGATTATGGCTCATTTTCTTTGGAATATTACTATTTCACAGTTGATAAAAGTTCAGAACGATGGAAAAAAATCTAAAACAATCAATATTTTAACACACATATTATCGATTTGTACTCTGATATAAAACGTTAGTCTGTATGTTGATATACAAACAAATCGCATGCAAAGAAAATCCATTCCGTACAAATGTTGCACGACGCCATTATTCAACATAAGTTGACTTTTCTCTATTGGAATGCATTATTACACAATTAACACGATCGCAAATAACCTCGAGAGTAACAAAGCCATGGACGACGGAGGCATGGAGGAGAAATAAATAGGAAAGCAGAAACACAAACTTAGATAGAATATCAAGCACTACTTCGTAGCTATTCCTTTATTGTTTCTTCTTACATTCCGATTGCTCGTCAGTTCGTTACGATGCATACAGTAACGGTTAAATAAACTGAAATAAATGCCAGGCGAATAATAAACGCTGATTATAGCAGTCAAACTTTGGCGCGTCACTGAAGTCGTCACAACTAAAGACCTAGAAAGAAGACAACCATTACTTATCTAACTTCTTAATTGGGTGTGGTAATGATTACAACTATCAATATCAACGCAATGTCCGTACTTACGAGTAGTTTTCAGGATTATTCCGTTGTGATGAGGACCGCTCTACTATCAGCTTACGATGTAGTATTACTGTGTACACTTTGTTTGTATAATTTACAAGAGAGGTACATTGCCTATTTTGAAATAATCGAGTATTTTCCAGCTCCGCAATACAATGGATCGCTGCACAAAATAAACAATGTTTCAAAAGAACAGGAATTATGACACGTCACTGGTTCAAAGGTGTAGTACGGTGGTTAGTGTTTTAAACCTAGCTTCAATCCACCAATAGAGTATGAAGTAATATGCATGGTGTAAGCTGAACGACTTTCATTTTAAATTTCTCAGACATACTGTTTTTATATATCAATATGATACAAAACAGTGAAATACAGTTATTTTTCCTCATTTCAAGTGTTACATCCCCAATGTATATACTTAAATATGTTTATTAACGTGATCTATAAGAAAAACACTAACGAGCAGAAGGGATGCAAGGCATTCTGTACGAAATAGATATTTATACAAACCGTTAGCGGGCAAGAGAACAACAAGTTTGAATATAAAAGCTTGTATTCTAAATCCAATAAAATGATACAACGTAATAAAGGGATAAAATAAAGACAAGACATGTTGAGATAAAACGAAATAGGGACAGGACGGCCAGCGTCATGAGTTTAAAAGATAGGGAATCACAGCGACAAAACCTTTTTTCTTTCTTTCTTTCTCTTTATTTTCCGTGCACAATTTGAAGTAACATGCGAATTCCAAAAAGAGTTATATTTTGCAGTATCAACGCGAATCCTTGTAAAGACTTTAAACTTTACATTTCTTATCTGCCACATTACATTCCCGCACAGGGTATCAAACCTAACCACTGCCAAAACATCATGCCATTCTAACTACCAAATACCACAATACATTCCCTAACCACTACGTCATACCTTCAGAACTTACCCAAGTATTACAACATCCTGACAGAGTGTCAAATCATGTCATGCTTTATGATATGGAGGTCAAAAGTGGTGATATTCTTTTCATCTACTCAATATGACGATCTATTCAGACCACACATTCCCATTGTTTGCTCTCAGTGTAGGCGTGCAATGGAATGTCAAATGGACGGATTCCCAACCTTCTCATCCAAATGATGCATTCATGCCTATCACATATTTAAACAATATGAATGCAAACATAGAAAGATAGACAAATACACATCTGATATATGTATCATGATTACTACTCGGGATTATTTTCTTCTCTGTGCCTCTGAAACTGTTTACAGAATAATGAACGTGAAATTAAGTGCAGGCGATTTGATAGTGTGAAGAGATATGTGATGTATTAGATCTCTGTGCTTTTAAATAACTTTTTATTTACATTTTGCAAGGGAAAAAGCGTTCTGATGCATACAAGGAATATTTGTATCCCAATATTCAAGGTGTGTAAATATTCTTCACTGTCTGATGTCTGTATTCAAGGTTGACTTTTCGGTTTACCTTTATCCCTCATTATCACCACTGTTAATTTCGTTTACTAACTCATCCAACGGTTTGCCCTTATTTCAGAGAGAGGAGAGAGGGAGAGTTAGAGAATTTGTGAGTCAGACAGAGAGGTATGTAGAGAGAAAGCTACAGCTTAGCTAGGACGGGTAGGATTCTCCCAAATTGTCGTTAACAGAAACATTCAAATTACAACTGAAAACTTATTTGTTTCTTTCTTTGTAATTATTGCAATATTCTAATTTACTATGTCTAGGGGAATGTCACATTCTGTTTTTCAGTTATTGTTTTTTCTTTCTTATGTCTGTTACATGCACTTTTATATAAGCGTCATTAGCACCGGAAGGTGAACCTGTGCGCTATACAAGTAGCCACTATTATTATTAAATAATATTACAAATATATTTCCCGGATAAATTTATGATGGGTATTTTAGAAAATATATCATATAGTATTTTCGTATAAATATTTAATAACTTTCCCTAATGTTGATCAAACTCAACCTTACAGCGAAGGTGGAGCCTGGAAATTATCGGCTTACGTTGAATAATACTACTGATAATCAAATGGTTTAGTAGTTATTTGTTTGAAAGGATACAAATGGTTTTCTGTCATGGTACACTTTCAAACTCAAAAACATTATCAAATGTATACCTCAAGGGAGTGTCCTCAGACCAATTTTATTGTTACTTTTTATTAATGATATAGCTCAGTCTTTGCAGACATGTACCTGTAATATGTTTGCTGATGATGTCGTTATATATTCTTCTCATAAGAATATTGATGAACTAACCATATTGTTACAAAATGATGTTCATTCAATACATAGATGGTATACTCAGAATAATTTAAAAGTTAATGCTGAAAAGACTACAATTATGCTTTTAAGTACACGTAATGCATATAATTTGAATATATACATGGATGGAACGAAAATGGAACAGGTTCACAATTTTTAATATTTAGGGGTGGAAATTGATGAACACCTTACTTGGGATATTCATGTCAAAAGACTTATCAGATTGATTTCTATGAAACTGTTCTTATTACGTAATATGTCCCAATATTTAGATGTCAAATCCTTAAAGCTCATGTATAATACAATTATTCTACCATGTATTGACTATTTATGCACAGTCTGGGGAGATTGCTCAAAGCAAAATAAAGAGTTAATCTTAAGGTTACAAAAGAGAGCAGCACATATAATTACATCCAAATATGACTATGAAAATGTTAGAGGTGATGATTTAATACAATTAATGAAATGGCAATCATTTGACGAAAGGATAAATTATTTGTAGCTGTTTTAATGTATAAATCTGTACATGGTATTGCATCAACACATCTGTGTAATGCTATAGAAATGGTCTGCGATAGACATAACTTAAATACTAGAGCCGCTGACAAAACAAATGTAATATTACCAAAAACCTAATCTAGAATGCTTTAAGAACAGTCTTATGTACTCAGGAGGAGTTATCTGGAACTCATTACCTATTAACTTACATAATTGTACATCTATTTCTTCATTTAAATACCTTTATAAAAGATTGTACTTTAATGTTAGATTAATGTTCTAAATAACCAACATCTCCATGGATGTGTGTTTATATCTTTTTACCCACTTTAATTAATACAAGTTTGTTAGTTTTTTTAGTTTTTTCTTACTGGGTGAATCTTTGAATGTAAATCCATATGTCTAGTCGCTGGTTATTTTATAAAAATGTTATATTATTCAATATCCATGTAATCTATTCATGTTTTGCATATTTCAATGATCTTTGTTTTTCATTGATATTTTGTATTTCATTGTTTGTATTTTACCATGTATGTATATACAGGACCAATATGAAAAACAGCCTTGGTTGATATTGTCATCCTGTATAAATATTTGTTAATAAAAATAGAATAAAATAAATGAAATAATTTTAGCTCACTTTCCATATTATTGTTCTACTTTATAGGTCAGAGGATCATTACTGTTGCTCTCTTTTTCCCCATCTCTCTCTCTCTTTCTCTTCTTCTCAATCTCTCTTTCTCTCACTTTCTCCCCCTCTCTCTCTCTTTCTCTCTCTTTCTCTCTCTCTCTTGCTCTGTCTCTCTTTTATGACTACCTTTTCTCTGCACCTCTATTTGTATCTGTCAAATACCCAGTCTTTATTCTTTTCATTCACAACATAGATACGCCTCAAAAGAACAAATGTTAAAGAAAGCATGCACTAAATTTGTGTATAACTCTCTAACCAGATAGGAAATACAGACATAAACACTCAGATATCTAATTTGCCAGGATGACATACCAAATAAAAACACAATGACAGCAATACAAAACTAGGCCCATGTATTTAATTTCAACAATTTTCGCCTTAAATATATAAGCATTAATCCTTGAATATTTATTTGGTCAATGGCCAACTTTACAGGAAACGACATTAGTTTGATAATTTACATTTATAACAGAACAAACAGGTTTCATGTTCACACAGTATTATTTTGTAAGTTGTATTTACAGGCACAATCTTATTCTCTTTCAAAGCCCACTTAAATGCACAAACTAAACTTTTCCATTGACTATATAGCATGACTAACAGAACATGAAAATCAGAAAGAAAATGAATATATGAGCCCTATCCATCACATTTAAAAATGCACGAGCATTACAATGACCTATTGTGTTATATAAGCGTGACTTTTACACGATATACAATGGCGTATTGTGTTATATAAACGTGAGTTCTACACGATATACAATGACCTATTGTGGTATATAAACGTTACCTCTACACGATATACAATGGCGTATTGAAATTGCAATTTTTAGAAACTATTTGCGATCTTCTTTTGTATGAATATCAATCTAGCGGAAGCCTTGAACAACTAAATTCATCACACTATATATATAAATAGTCCATTAAAGACAAAGGGCCTTAAATGACTTTATGAATACAGGAATTTATATGAAGATAGCACAGTACACAATCATTGCTAAATTTTGTTCATGAATATTCATTTATACATGTAAGTCCCGACCAATAAAAACAATCTGAGACGATCCATATTTTTATTAAAATATTATCAAACTGTACTCTAGTAAGCGTTCGTCTGTATGTAGGTGTACAAGAACGTCTTTAGCAACAAACAAAAGAAGAAATGATTATATACAGATGCTACAGGACGCCATTATTCAACATTAGTTGACCTTCCTTTATTATAATGCAACATTACACAATTAACACGATCACAAAGACTTTCGAAAAATCACCCAAGTTAATCTCAATAGCATGGCATACATGGTCTATATCATTTGGAATTGTACGGACATTACAATGACATAATCCGAATAGGTTTTCAATGTGCAATACAATTCGGGTATTGAATATTACCTCGAGTTGATTTTTCGAAAGTCTTTTCGATCGTGATAATTATGCTACATTAAAGCGATTAGCTTAACCGCACAGATTCATATAGGGCAAAACCATCATGTACTTAAAACAATTTCTCTTTAAAGATAAACTTTCTACAATTCACTGTTATATAAACGTACACAGTTACATATATATCATGTCTTTTGTCCACTATTCACAAAGCCATTGTAATAACAATAGACATATTATTATCAATGCAACAATTATCATATTTTTAAATACTACTTCTAATTCTTTACTACACATACTACATTATATTACTATTATTGTTTTCCATTATATTTTACCATTATCATTATTTTTAGTATCATTATTTTTTGTTTTTATTATTATCATAATTATTATTATCAGTATCGTTATTCCTACAACAAATATGTTCAATGTTCCTCTCCCCTCTTTGAAAAGTATCCTACATAAACATCCAACCTAAGCAACTTATGAACATATTATATACCAGTGCAAAGAGGCTGCTACATGAACTACATGAAAATTGATTTCAATTTTGCATCCCTTTCTACCCCGCCCCACCCACACACACACCCACACAATTGAAAAGATTGAGACAAACTCTTACAGCAATTGATGCCTTGCAGCTGAAATCATGAAATCAACAATTCACTAAATCATAATTAGTAATTCAGATACACACTTCTGCTTTGTGTCCAGACTCTTGCGAAAAGGGAAACTGTTTATGTGTTTTATGAATATTGTAATAACGCAATACAAACAAAGTCAGATGGTGGAATGTGTTGTTTTGTTCTTGTGGATGATGTTTGTGCTGTCGTTGTGTCTACTGTTGCGGCTACAGTTAGTGTTATTGTTGCTGCTATTATCGTTTGATGGGGTTGTCATTTATCGTGCATACTCGACTGATACTATATGTTTCATATTCTCTGACCTACTTTATAATTTTTGAGTTCGGAATTGGAAGGATTTTTATCATATTTTTTAACACAACTTGTTTTTCTAACCGAATGAAACCGAAATGAAGCCGATATATCTATTATCCCACCTTTCATATTATCTGGCATGCTTTTAGATTGAAATTTGGACTTACTATGATTTCTGCTATTTTACATTTGAACACATATTTCATCTTTTTCCATTCTAACCGAATGAAAATGACATTGCATGCTGTTTTCTTACATTAGGACAAGTTTGGTATCTGTATTGCTTACACAATGAAAGTCTTCTTGTACACAAACAGCTTGTCTCCGTCACAAGCTACAAGGTTACCAGAAGGAGTTAGGAGGCATGGGTTAATATAGTACCGGCCTGGCTCGTCGTATTCCACAATCCTTTTTGCCTGGATGATTCCATCACATGACACCTGATCAACTGCGCAGGTAGTATGCTCTCCATCTTTGTATGTGATGTAGAGTGTGTCTGTCAGTTTGTCAAAGCTAGACTGTGACATGCGCCACTCATCAGAATGTATGACAGCCATCTCTTCTCCTGATCGTGAGATGGCAGCAAATTCATCATCACCTGTCTCCAAAACAATATCACCTGATGACAAGGGTTGTATCTGACCCCGCGCCTTCTTGCCATGCATCGTAATAGTGTTGACTATCTTACCATCAGCAGGGTTGATGACGTAGATATTAGACTGATACAATGAAGCAGCGACGATCATCCCATCCATGTCAACATTAACGTCCACCTCTTCAGCAGGGCAGTTATTCATCGGTATGCTGATGTCTCTAATCACCTTCCATTGTTTGTCATAGAGAGTGATGCATCCATCTAAGCTGCCACCCGTGAAGTCTGGTCTCCCCCTACCCCGCCCCTTACCACATACTATTACGCTGCTGTCTATGGAGGCACATGAGGTAAAATACACGCGACCTCCTTCAATGACTTCCTGTGAGTGTTCAGTGCTGATATTTGTAACATATATGCTACGGTTATCTACGTCCCGCAAACATATCTCATCATCACTGATCAAACCACACAACCATGGGTTCTTAACAATCGATGGAATGTGGATTGACTTGACAAGCTCCCATTTACCGATATAGCCATCAATTCTCCCGTAGTGTTCCCCACCTACTTCACCCTCGACAAACTTCGCTTTCTGAACTTCACGCTGTATTCGGTCAAGACAGTCGTTGACATCTTGTTGAATATTCAAATTTAAATTGTCATCAATCGATGCAAATACTTGAGGAGCTTCATTCACTAATCTTTCGTCATCTTGTTTGATTCGTTTGATCTTGGCGTCAATATTATCCATTGTTTTGATTGCATGCTGATTCTTACTTATGAAATCGTTCATCTTTTTGGAAACCACTTTGCTGATTGCCTTTGTCTCTGAGATAAGTTTTGCTTGGCTTTCTTCGATGATTAGTTGCTGCTTTTCTATCTCAGCATTGCATCCGTTGATCCGTCTGTCCCTCTTCTCGTTGATAATACGAATTTCCTTATCTGCCTCCTCGTTGATGAGACGGATCTTCTTTTCCTCATCATCTTTCACAATCTTTGATTTCTCTTTGTGTGTGGACTTAACTTCATCGTTGACTGTCTGAAGATGGTTACTTGAGAAGGTAGCGATGGATTCTATCTTGTGGTCAATAGTTTTCAGTTGTTTCTTTGTCTTCTCAATCTCGTGCTGTTTATCATCCAGCTTTCTCCTCGTCTCCAAGATGACATCCTCGATATCGTCCAGCTCACAAGGTTTTTGACAGTGCTCTTTGATAGCACATCGGTCACAGATGGCTAATCTGTGTTCTTTACAGTAAAAAGCGATTGGCTCAGCGTGCTTGTCACATGACCACTTCATGTCATGACCTTTTCTTGGTCTCAGTTGAGCCCGGTTTTCTGGAGGAAACCTTGACGCCATGGCATGTAGTGGGTAGCTAAAAGATGAAGCTGCAATAGAAATATAATCATGGATGCATAATACATCACGAGACAAGCAACATATTATCACACGAGAAAAAAGGGAGGGTGGATTCGATTGATTTTTAGTAATAATTAGCACATTAGCTTAGAATACTTACCAGGGACTGTATTCTAAAAACGATGCAATTTTTGTTAATGCAAACGTATGTTAAATGTCAAAATAAACTTGAATTACGCGGAGCAAGCACTTTTCATTGGTGATTGCGCTTGTAAAGGTGTATTTTCAACTTTTGCGCGATAGCAGACGCACACATCCTTTGCGCAGACAGGAAATATGGCTTGACTTGAAATACACCAGTTTACAGTTGTGTGCGCCATTTTAAACAAAGCCAATGACCTAGAGGTCATGTATTTATGCGTAAATTAAGATTGCGCCCATGCAAATTTTGATGATATCACTGCCTACACGCTGCGTCGCGTTGTGCGCGCACATCATCATTTGCATGGGCGCAATCTTAATTTACGCATAAATACCAGAGGTCAGAGGTTATTGGCCCCGTTTTCGGGCCAATGACCCGAGGTCAACTGTCTGCGCATGCGCACTGATACAACTGTAAACTGGTGTATCATGACTCATGCTCAGCTCTTAATGAATGCCATTTCTATGAACCATTTAAACTTGAACATAAGACGCCCTGTTTCTCTTTGCTCTATGCCAGATATCAAATGGCCGTTTAACACAAGACATACTTATACTGCTTCAACAGGCAAAGTGAAATATATAAATCATTTATCATTATTTTGTTTTCTTGACCAGCATTGCATCTGACACGTGCCTTTTTCCTACCTTTAAACGAAAGTGAATGCTCCGAGAGCATGATAACATTTTTGAATATTTATAGATGACTTCCATGATGAGTTAGTTCATATTTCAGATTCCCCTCTATCAAAGATTTGTTTTTACTGCTCGCCATCTTTTTCTTCCTTTCCAAGCAACATTAATAACAACACAGGCAACTGAAAAATGATTGAAACAAAGAAAATAAAACTTACCTGTTAATTTGTTTTGAAGACAAGCAAAACAATGTACAGTCTTAATTAAAGTACCATAAGTATTAGACCAGAATGTACTGAATTCAGATGACTGTAAAAACCCAGAGAACGAACCAGCGACTTCTTGGATTGAAAATGAAAGATGTTTTACTTCGCATGAGAAGTATACAAAGCTAGTTAACAATCCCGCTGTTTGCTTTAGAATGGTTATTAGTATTTACATATCGACATATGAAATATTGTTTGATGTATAAATAGTCTCATATCCCTTTATCAGTTATTATCAGTTTGATTCGTAACAATAGTGATACTTTGGACACATCAATGATAAGAAGGAATTGACCCGACCCAAGCTTCGCATGTCATTGGTATATTGATTCCTCAAAACCTATCTAAGCTGTTACAACAAAAATCGCAAGCGAAAAAAATCAAGCATATGTCTTTTTTGATTTCTGTGAATTTTAAAAATGACACGATATTCGGGCAGAAATGTCTCGGATTTGTTATAAGTTGTTGTATTTAGTATATAACTTTCATTTTATGCTCGTAGACCTTTGACTGTACGGAGTAAATTGAAAATCTCAATAACTTTTCTTGGTTTTGTTTATTTAAAGCAACTGCAAGAGGTTGCTAAGGATATCTAATTTTCGCGTTGGATTTCAGCTCTTAATGAATGTATTTTTCAAGTAATATATTGACTCTAAAGACCAATTGAACTTGGACAACAAGGTGGATGTTATATATAGGAATACGCCCCATTTATCGTTGCTATATGATATTGCATTGAACTTTATCACAATACATACTTATACTACTCCAACAAGAAAATTCAAATACATAAATCATTAATCATTAACACAAATAATCACCTTTTTTTTAGATAGCGATATTTAAAGAAATATCATACATATTATTGATAATTTTTTTTGGCGAAACAATCAAACAACTATGTGTGTGTGAGTAAGAGAGTAATATAGGGAGGGTAGAGAAGTTGAGTGAGAGAGAGAGGGAGAGGGAGGAGAGAGAGAAAGAAGGAGAGAAGGAGAAGACAGAGGGAAGAGAGAGGGAGTTGGAGGGGAGAGGGAGAAGACAGGGGGAAGACAGAGGGAGTTGGAGGGAGAAGGAGAAGACAGAGGGGAGAGATGGAGTTGGAGGGGAGAGGGGAGAAGTCAGAGGGAAGAGAGAGGAAGTTGGGGGGGAGAGTGAGAAGACAAGGGGAAGAGAGAGGGAGTTGGAGGGGAGAGGGAGAAGACAGAGGGAAGAGAGAGGGGGTTGACAATGAAAACAACAACGACAATCATTTACTTTGAATAGGCCATTTTCGTAATGTAAACAAATGTAATGCATAAGTCTTTGTACAGTGCCTCAATACGAATTATTTCATTCACCTGATACGAATAATAGTTTTTCAATATTGAGAATGCCAACTGCATATATTAAGCATGGCTATTATGTAGGTCGAGCCATAATGTTTGTCCTACCTGGCAACAATAATAGTGCATGCAGTTCCGATTCTGTTTATTGAAATACTATTATTCATATCAGATGAATGAAATAATTTGTATTGAGGCACTTCACACAGACCTATGCATTACATTTGGTTACATTACGAAAATGGCCTATTTAGCTGCTATAGTTGACAGGGAAACTGCATGGTAGTCCGCTCAAAATAGACTATTACGCATGTCCTGAATTCAAATCCAAGCAATAAACTAACGGCTTTATAACATTGACTTGTCAGAAAATGAAGTGCATTAGAAACCGCGTGAGAAGGAGAAGGAGGCGCTTATAGCCATCAATTTATGCAGAAAGAAGTTATCTTTATTTACATTTCAAGATATGATACATTTTGATGGATAAGTGGAGTCATTGAAAAGTCAAACCATTAACGAAAGCTCGTATCTGAACAATAGTGATACTTTGAACACACCAGTTCATCAAGAAGATGCATCTTCTTATGAACTGGTGTGTTCAAAGTTCAAATTTATGGATATTTCTTTTCTGGCGACTTGACTTACCTACAAAGAACTACACTACTTATGATCCAGTCTACTTACATCATATGTTGCTATGTTGGACAAGCTTCAGGCAAGTTTTCTGGACGTCAAGAGCAACCTTGTTTTGCATACAATTTGAATATGCTAGTAAGCAGGTCCTTTAACAAAGGTCTATGGTGCTGTAGAAAAATAAAATAAACTGAACTAAACTGAGCAGGATAACGTAGACAAATATTATAGAGGAGAGTTTTTGTAACATTTTGAATGGGGTTGATCAGGTCACACTCAATTTGCTAACAATTGAGCTAAAGTTTCAAACCAGTAAAATGTCATGATAGGTCCTCTGCCACGCGTTCAATGTCACGCCAATTCCAATGTCAAGTGGCCCTGACACTCATCGTCAACTATCTCTGTTCTTATCATAAACCTCTGGAATTCTCTCTTGGTCTTCATGGCACCGATCGCCTTCCACACAACTATCTCATCTGAGAAGTCAGAAAGCAAGAACAGACCATGAACGCTGCGGCTGATATAAGCATAAGTATTCATTATCACATCCTTTATTATCTTCCACTATCTCTAATCTCATCATAAATCTCTAGAATCCTTCCTCGACTTGTTGGCACTGATCGCCTTCCATACAGCTAGTCACCATCTCATCTAAAGAGGTCCAAGCCCAGAAGATGCTCAGGCACGCCATGGACAGTGCGCCCTCTAGGATGGTCAGTGATCCTGTCCTGCTGGGTGTATCCACAAGATGTTCGTGGAGTAAATACATAGATCATTAATTATTAACACAAATAATCGCCTCTTTTCAGATAGCGATATTTACAGAAATATCATAGATCAGCATGAAACTGATAGTGTATATTTGCGAAACAATCAAACAACTGTGTGTGTGTGAGGTACAGAGAGAGATAGGGGAGAGAAGAGGATGGGTGAGAGAGAGGAAAAAGAGAGAGAGAGGAGGAGAGAGGGAGAGAGGGAGGGAGGGAGAAGACCGGAGCTTGAATAGGACGGGTTGGATTTCCAAAATAACATTCCAGTTAAATTTCAAGGAGTACATTTTAAACATTTTTTTCTAACTTTCCCTTCTGTTTTTTCAAGTTGTTTTAATTTAATCTTCGCTGGAAAGTTACCTGCATGTTACAATCATTCTGGAATCGCACACACACACTGTCCTGTATTTTGTATCCACGTTCGCAAAAAGGAAATTTGTATATCTAAACCAATGGAGATCTCACCAAAATTTATTTATGTCGCCCTTTAACCGGGGCGTGCGGGCATGCGGGCATCTATTAAAAGACTTATTACCGGTACGGGTAGTCGGGCATGGCTAAAACCCCGACTCCAAATTCGACTACTTATACCCCATTCACAGTGGCCTCAAACACCGCGACAGCAGCGGGACTGTCCCGCTGCTGTCGCGGTGTTGTCTTCAGTGTGAAGGCTCGGACCCGTTATAAACTATCGCGGGATAACACCGCCTAGCGATAACGCCGACACAAACTATCGCTAGGCACGCCTAGCTACAGCAGCGGGACAGTCCCGCTGCTGTCGCGGTGTTTACTCAGTGTGAAGGCTCTCCGCTATAACACCGCGACAAACACGTGTGATTTGTTTACTTACCTATCACTGACCTCTTTTCTCCAGCAATGGGGAACATAAAGTGAAATAGAAATAAAGTAACCAGTGGATTTAAATTGATTTTATTATTATGTAGATATTATAATTATCCAAATAAAAATATTTCACACTTCAAAAATTAAAATATTCTGACTGGAAGCAATAAAAATGCTAGTTTTTTAAAAAGTAAAATGATCGAGGATACAAAAAGCAACTTGACATGCTAGCGCGCGCAATTTCAAGCAATCGAAAACCCCGCGCTGAAGTATTTCCGGTCATATCGGGGTCACTCGCGGGTCATGAGCCATGCATACACGTGTTTGTTACGGAGGTAATAAAAATCACCCGCTGCAGCGTGAATGGGTACATGATATTTATCCCGCTGCTGCAGCGGGATAACTTTTCTACTGTGAATGCATTTGTAGCGGTGTTATGGCGGTGTCGCCGCTCCGCTACAACGCCGCTACAAATTTCAAAACCACTGTGAATGGGGTATAAGATGGCTAAATTTCTAAAAAGAGGTATATAACAGTTTCTATTTCCTATTCTACTTAATTTTGCATTTTGTTACTCTACTCTACATTCAGAAGATAATGACAATGTTCAAGTTCTTCATTTACTCTCTTGTACCCTCTCCCTCTCTCTCTCTCTCTTTCTATTCGTCTCTCGTGTATGACTTCATACTCTCTCATCCTCTTTCGTCAACAACAATGACAAGGACAATTAAAACAACGACGGCAACCATTTACTTTGAATCAAGGTTTTTTTGTTAGGTGACAAGGGTAGCTTGCATGGTAGTCCTCTTAATATAGACTATTACGCATGACCTGAATTTCAAATCCAAGCAATCAACCAACAAGTTTATTGAGTTGTCTGAAAATGAAGTGTATAATAAGGATTATGATCATCAATTTATGCTGATAGAAGTTTTCTTTATTTACATATCGAGATATGATACATTTTGATGGCTAAGTGGACTCATTGAAAAGTTTAATCATTTAAGAAAAAAACGTATCCGAACAATAGTGGTACTTTGAACACACCAGTTCATCAAGAAGATGCATGTGACTGCTTACAGCAGAAACTTGTATTCTTAAAGAATAAGAAGAGAAAAGAGCGATTTGCACTGTCCACATACAGCTGACTCTAAAGTAAATGAAAGAAAAATAGATGTCGGAATGTCTTTCTCAAAATACACTCCCATTTCTTCTCTCCCTATGTTTAATTGAAATGTACAATTGAGTCAATTATATATTGGAATATCGATCAATCCTTCTCTTAATTTTGTACAAATAGGGCCACCTTGTTTGTCCAACGGTAATCTTGATATTTCTATAAATAACGCTCTTCATTAAAAGGAAGGACCTGATTCGGTTAATCTGTACAATGTTTATTCAGACTTTTAATGAAGGAGATATGGTTTTTAAGAATTGATTTGTGGCTTTGAGACATTGAACCTATGAACCTGGTCCCTGTTTCATAAAATTAGTTATCAATAACAATTTACGACAACTGTTATAAGCTACTGAAAAATACCTTCTTCTCCTTCTTTGTTTTCAACTCAGTCTTCTATTTTTCACTCCTCACCCATTCCTTTCACCCATTCATTTGTTTGTATTTATTCCCTTATCTGACTTTCCCTCTTTCACCTATCTCTGTCTTCTATATGTCTGTATACATCGTGATATCTTTCCTCATTCTAATTACTTCTCTAACTATTGCTCAACAATACGAGGCAAAGGATTGGTTTACTAATATATTCAGATGTATTGATGTTTCTTTCCTGGCGACTTACCAACGATTTATTCCATTAACCTGGTATTAATGAATGAACTACATTACTTAGAATCCAGTCTGCTTACATCGCATAGTGCTATGTTGTACAAGCCTCAGGCAAGTTTTTTCGGTAGCCAAGACCAACCTTTGTATGCATACAATTTGAATATATAGTAAACAAGTCCTTTAACAATGGCCTATGCATTACATTAAACTTCGTACAAAAATTGCCTACTCATAGCTGTTCAACACCTTTGCGGTACTTAAACAGAGCTCCTGTAAACAGAATAGTTCTGTATATACTACTTGAGACCATGGGCGTGTGTGTGTATTTGGAGAGTATTGGAATGAAAGAATGGAAGAAAAAAAGAAAAAGAGAGAGAATGAGAAAGAATTAGAGAGGAGAGAGAGAGAGAGGGGGAGAGAGAGAGAGAGAGAGAACTGGAAACAATTAGGAAGCGGAAAAGAGGGAAAAGAGAGGGAAAGAAAAAGGAAAATGAAAAGTCCAGTGGAAAATAAGAGTGGTTGAAAAAAATAAATCAAAAATACCACTATGGTACCAAAGTACTATATCATAACCCCACAAGCGATTGTGGTTAAATGCACTATAAAATTATTCAATCTATTCGATTATAATACTATGTCAGTTATAATAATCAGCTATATCACATATTTCAGTTTTGAGCAAAAGGGATAGCTCCCATACGTATGTTTGTTAAGATGAGTACAACGAGACGTAAAATTCAGCAGTCTTGCGAAACATGGTTCATGAACTTTGACGGTGCCTTTCAGTTCTACATTTCATTTCCATGCAGCGTACGCTGTTGCGTAGACGGTGTTGTTCGCATTGTTTTGGGGGTGTACGTAGTGGGTATCTCGTACGAGTAGAAGTGTCTATGAATTGACTTTACTTGTATAATATCGTGAAATATAATCACTGCTGCGTGGTAAAGGCAGGGGCTTGTATCAGAATCCATATTTGCCCATTTAAAGGGACATAAAGGGCGATTATCGATTTCAAATTTAACCAAAACGAAGTCCTGCGATTACGTTACAAACGTTGGGATATCGTCTGCTAGTGAGCTACTTTGTCCGAGTGTTCAAGAGTGAAGCGCGCCATCTCCAACTCACTGTTACTATGCATACATTAGTCAACCTATCTTTTCGACACCATAGCAGAGCGTCATCTCTTTGCGACATAATATTGAACCATTACATCATGGTTGGTACGGGTCAAGGGGAATCCCCATTTTTAGGATATATTCCTATGCACTGTGTCCTTTCCTCAGTTCGTCCTTTCGTGTTGTTCGTATAGATCGATTGCAATGATAAACATCTCGTCTTCAGCATGAGGACAAAATGTGTTGTTATAATATAAGGAGTTCGCTAACATAACATATTAAGCATTACAGAAGGATAGAATCAAAGTTTATCATTGCCCATGTTCCTTTATGATTTTCACACATGAATAGTGGATGATTATGCATATTATAACTAGCCTTATTTGCCTCCTAACCAGCTTTTGACTCGTCAGTTTTTAATTCAGGCTTACTAAAGTTTTGTTTTTTGTAAACGCAAAGGCCTGTTGTTTTGAGCGAACATTCCCTGAGCTACTAATAACAATACACCTTTAGCTAGAGAGCACAATATCAATTTCCAATCCATTTAGACAAAGCATGGTCATCCTTCTGATGCTAAGTTAACAGTTCCTGAAAATGAAATGGTGATATGGTGTCGTGGTCTAGGGGACATGTCAAGAGCCTGGGGTTCATAGGGTCCGTGGTTCGAGTACCACCGCGGGACTAATGTCCTTCGGCAAGACATTAATCTACATTTGCCACACAAGACCCAGGTGAGGTAGATGGGTAACCGGTAGGATTAATCCTTCAAATGCACTGTGCGCCGATTACGGCTGCCGAAGCTAAAGCTAGGGTAATCATTTCCAAAGCTCTTTGGAAGTGCATAGAGACTTTATATCATAATGTGTTATGCAGAATGCAAGAACCGACTATTATTATTGTCATTATTATTAAGCATTTGCCGATCGAGGAGGTGACAATGATGATGGCAAATATTATGATCACCATGGTATTTGATATAACCATTGTGATTAAACACTAACATCCTCATCGTCCTAATCATCACCACCATCTTCATCCTCATCAACATCACAGTGATTATCAAAACAATCAACAGGGTAATATGATGAATAATCATAATAATCATGTCTTATTGATGCATTATCTCATGAACAATATTCCTGGCCCAACCCTTGTGTTTTGTAGCTAGCGCGTTTTCAGGTCTAGTTCTTGTTTTTGTTCCTGTTTCTTATAATTACTGGTGTCACCCCACTCCTTCCACGCCCTTCTCCCTTTCTCTCTCTCTATCTCTGTCTCTCTCTCTGTCTCTCTCTCTCCCTTCCTCCCTCCCCTGCCTTTCTCTTATTCTCTTTCTACATTATCCTATTCCTCTCGCTTATATCACTTAACACTGTTCCAACTACGATTTATGCCTGTTTATTTTTCTATTTGTAACAAACACTTTTTTAATTAATTCATTTTAAAGGTCACACCGAAAGAATGGCACATACTGATTAAGTATTCTTGATCAAGTATCTATTTTATTATTGAGCGGACAAAATGAAAACCCAGATTGACATGGTTTTCTTTGCAAAGGTCACAGTTAATAGAATAATAATAATAGATACCAGAATGAAAATGAAAACAATATATACTTGACTACCTAACTACTAACTAAGAAGTGTTTCGCCAAAGCTTAAAAACTTCTGTTTGCACTTTGGACAAGTTATATTTTGGACTAATTAAAGATATATTTCAATAAGATTAAATAATTTCTTTCAATGAAAAAGTATTTCAATTGACATATTCTTAAAATTATATTTTCATAACTATTTTTCTCTTTATCAGCTAGAATGTTTAGTAAATGTTTGCAAACTGTTTTTACCAGCTAGATATTTTGTATTACATTTTAAAGCCCGTCTAGCCTCTATTGTTCTACTAGGAATAAAACCTAAAACAAAGTGAAGATACATGAATATAGGCTTACTGATAAGAATGTCACATATTTATATACAACTAATTTTAAATGGTATTCATTTCAGCTATTCATTGTGTTTAATATACACGTAATGTTTGATTGTACATATTTATCAATATATCCAACGAATTTGTATTTTTTTCAATTTAAAATGGTATTTATTCAAGCTTTATAATGTTTTTAAATATACATGTGCCTTGGGATTGTACATAATTTATAAGCGAAACAAAACAATAAACAAATTCAAGAGTTTATATGCATGTATTAAACAAAAATTACATACTAGATAAATGAGTAAAACGTTAAGTAGCATACCGTTAGTAAAAACAAACAGTCCTCACATTAATAATAACACGATTTGTGTTCAATTAAACTTTTAGAAGCACAGTGCTAAAAATGATATGCTGAAAATAAAAGGCCGACAAAAGAAAATGTCCTTGTTTGTACAACTTATTTAAGAATTGATGTAAAAGAGAAAGAAAATGTTCAGTTTGGCTGATTTTATATAGACGTATATGCAGTTTGGAAAGATTGTTGACAACGGTATGCAAACAAATAACATATCACATTTATACTAAGTTTCGATTCGAGATTATATAGAGTTCACTGAACCGCCTGTATCTTTTTCTCTTTGTAGTACTTACAACAACGAATCAGGAATCCACATGCGTTAATATATAATATCGCAATAAAAAAAGTATAAGCCATTAATATAAATCAATTCTTTTCATTACGGTTCATGAAGTTGTCTATTAAAACATCACAAAATTGGGTCATAACCCTCCATGTTCCAACTACCTGTACAAATCATTGACAAAATCCCTCTTAAAAGCTCGCGATTACCTTGGAATTGGATGAAATTCGCCAAATCTTATAGCGATTCATTTCTTATCGAGGTCGAGCTTTTTTCTGTGTTTTTTGTTAATATAAAATTCCCTCACTTTTTCACAGTGGGTAAGCCTATTAAGACTTCGTATCAATCTAAAATATACATTGCCTACCATCGCAAGGGAATTATTGTAATTTTATATTTTCCTTTTAAATGGAGTAGTTTTTCTCAATCCATACTTCATCACTTCAATTTGAGTATTGGTTCACATACAAGTTTCGAATTATGTAATAGTTTAAATCAAGATTTATTGTATATTAAGATTACAAACATGCATAAAATAAGGTTCATCTGGTTCACTTCAGTCATTTTGTACCCCATGTATACATTACTGCGATTCTGGTTTCTATTATTATATTAAGAAATACAATATCATGTTATACTTCAAAGGTAAAAACATATTCTATTCCGGGTATGGTGTTTCTATCAACTTCTAACAACTACCGACAAATACAGATACTTTGAATTTAGTTGAGTTATATGAACAATCGAATGATCCACTATTTAATTGTCTACCACCGCAGGGAATTATTGTAATTATATATTTTTCCTTTTAAATGGAGTAGTTATTCTCAATCCATGCTTCATTTGCAGCACTTCAATTTGAATATTGGTTTACATAAAAGCTTCGAAAATTAATTTCAATTAAATCAAGACTAATCGTATATAAAGATTACAAACATTCAGAAATTAAGGTGCATCCGGTTCACCTCACTCTTGTTGTACCCTATGTATACATTACTGCGATTCTATTTTTCTATTATCATATTAAGAAATACAATTTCATGTTATACTTCAAAGGTAAAAACATATTCTATTCCGGGTATTTTTTTTTAAACAACTTCTAACAGCTTCTGGAAAATACAGATGCTTTAAATTTAACTGAGTTTTATGAACAATATAGTGATCCTCCATTTCGTTAATGCTAACTATTCCTGAGTAAAAGGAATTACTATTATTTCTTCTGAAGACTTACGATATAAATCTCTTCTTGTACACATAAAACTTGTCTCCGTCACAAGCTACGAGGTTACCAGTAGGAATTACTAGGCATGGGTCAATGTACGGTAAGCTGTCCCGGGGTAGTTCCCCGTATTCCACGATCCTCCTTGCCTGGATGATACCATCTCATGACACCTGATCAACTGCGAAGGTATTACGCTTTATATCCCAGTAGGTGATGTAGAGTATGTCTGTCAAATTGTCAACGCTATACCGTGACGTGCACCACTCATCAAAGTGTATGCCAGCCTTCTTATCTCCTGATCGTGAGATGACAGTGAATTCATTATCATCTGTCTTCACAGCGATATCACCTGGTGACAATGCTTGTATCTTACTACCTACCAACGGCTAGACCTGCCTCGTAATAGTGTTTACTATCTTACCATCAGCAGGATTGATGACGTAGATATTAGACTGACCGTACTGAGCAGCGAGGATAATCCCATCCCTGTCGACATCAACGTACACCTCTGCAGTAAAGCCGCCATTCCTCGATATGCTGATGTCTCTAATCACCTTCCATTGTCTGTCATAGAGAGTGATGCATCCATCTAAGCTGTCACCCGTGCAGTCTCGTCTCCATTTACCACATACTATTACGTTGCTGTCTACGGAGGCGCATGATGTAATATACATGTCACTACCTCCTTCAATGACTTTCTCTGTGCGTTCAGTGCTGATATTTGTAACATACATTGGACAGTCACCATCGTCCCGCACACATATTTCATCATCACTGATCAAACCACATGCCAAAGTGTTATTAACAATCGATGGAATGTTGATCGACTTGACAAGCTCCCATTTACCGATATAGCCATCAATTCTCGCGTAGTGTTCCCCACCTACTTCACCCTCGAAAAACTTTACTTTCTGAACTTCACGCTCTATTCTGTCAAGACAGTCGCTGACATATTGATGAACATTTAAACTTAAATTGTCATCTAAGGTTGCAAGTACTTGAAGAGCTTCATTCACTAATGTTTTGTCATCTTGTTTGATTCGTTTGATGTTGGCGTCAACTGTGCTGATGTTGGCGTCAACTGTGCTGATTTCATCCTGATTCTTACTTTTAAGATCCTTTAACTTTTTGAAAACCTCTGCGCTGATTGCCTTTATCTCTGAGAATAGTTTTGCTTGGCTATCTTCGATGATTAGCTGCTGCTTTTCTATCTCAGCATTGCATGCTTTGATCCGTCTGTCCCTCTTCTCGTTGATAATACGAATTTCCTCATCCGCTTCCTCGTTGATGAGTCGGATCTTCGTCTCCTCTTTGTTCTTCACACCCTTTGATTTCTGATTGTGTGTAGACTGAATTTCATTGTTGACAGTTTGAAGATGGTCTCTGGCAGAAGTCACACTGAACTCTAGTTTAGAGTCAAGCGTTTTGAGTTGTTTCTTCGCTTCCTCTATCTCTTGTTTTTTTATCATCTAGCCTTCTCATCCTCTCAAAGATGACATCTTCGATGTTGTCTAGCTCACATGGTTTCTGGCCGTGATCTTTGGTCGCACATCGGTGACAAATGGAAACATCGTGCTTTTTACAGTTAAACGCGATTGGCTCACCGTGTATGTCACATGACCACTTCATGTCATGACCTTTTCTTGGTCTCAGTTGAGCCCGGTTTTCTGGAGGAAACCTTGACGCCATGGCGTGTAGTGTGTAGATGAAAGATGTAGCTGTAAGAAGAATAAGAATGGTTGCATTATACATCATGAGAAAAAGAAGGAGCTATACAAAATCACCGCAAAAAATTAAGGAATGGTGATTGGATTATTGCTCAGTCATACTTAGTAAAATTATAGCTTATAACACATAAGAGTGGCTGTATGATGAAAGTATGCCATCTTTTATGTTATGCAAACTATATCAAAGATGACATCGTTCTCAGAATGCTACCCCAGGATACGAAGCCTCTCTATTAGCTGCCATTCTATATTTTATCGCTAGTTTGTTTAAAGCTGACTTCAATGATGATTTAAGAAACAGATGCAATTTGTTTCTTTCTTTCCACTTTACACAGCAACAATACAAAAAGAGGCAAGTGAACAATTATTTACAAAAAGAAAAGAAAACTTACTTTTCAATTTGTTGTATTTGAAGACAAGCGAAACAATATTCAGTCTTAATGTATTCAACAATTCAGATCACTGCAAAAATCCAGAGAACAAACTAGTGACTTGTTGGATTGAAAACGAAAGATGTTATACATCGAATGAGAAGTATAAGAAGCTACTCAATGCTTTTTTGTTTGCTTTAGAAAGATTATCGTTATTTACATATCGAAATATGAGATATCGCTTTACGGATAATTAGTCTTATAATCTAATCAATTATTATCTTTTTTATTCGTAACAATAGTGATACTTTGGACACATCAATGATTAGAAGGAATCAACCTGAATCAAGGTTACTATCACTATACGGTCTTCGGTATATACATTGTGTAACATCTAAACTCCCTTTGTTTTGCTACCGACAAACTTTAGGAAAGAAAGACGTACAGAGAAAGAGAGAGAGACACACACACACACACACACACACACACACACACACAGACAGAGACAGACAAACATAGAGATAATAAACAAGATCAATAATAATCATGTGACATCTCTTGAAGGCGGGGCGTTTTTTAAATAGAAAATGCTTTGGTGGCTTTTGTAGGCAAGGTGCCTGCTTGATTTATTTAAAAGAACATTTTCCAATGGATTCGACAGAAATTATCCTGGTCCGAAATTCAAAAAGCTGAAAAACGTCAAGTAAATGCCTTTTGCATGCCTGTGAATTTTGAAAGGTTAATGAGATTCGAGCGAAGAGGTCTTAATCTCTAGGATGTTTCTTTTTAAAATCTAGTATATTACTTTGACATTAATAACTCGTCCAATGTTTTCCCGCTTGAATGTTCGCTCGCAAAAATGAAAGAGAAATGTGACGTCACTCTTCCTTAATTCAGAAACCTTGTCCGTAGGCCTATGGCGATATGGAGTAAGTTAAAATCTTAATAAAGTTTGTTGGTGCTGTTATTATAGCAACTCCAGGAAATGGCTAAAGATTTCGAACAATCGCGTTGAATTTAATGTCAAGTGATATATTGATTGCAAAGACCAATTGAACTTGGACAACAAGGTGAATGTTATAAATCCCATTCTCTTTGCTCAATGACATATAGCAATATTGCATTGCACTTCATTGCAAGATATACTTATATTGCTCCAACAGGCAAATTCAAATACATAAACAATTAATCATTAACACAAATAAACGCCCCTTTTCAGATAGCGATATTTACAGAAATATCATAGATCAGCATGAAACTGATAGTGTTTATTTGCGAAACAATCAGGCAACTATGTGTGTGTGAGGGAGAGAAGAGAGAGAGGGAGAGAGAGAGAGAGATTTGGAGGGGAGAAAAGGGGAGGGGAGCTTGAATTGGACGGGTTGAATTTCCAAAATAATGTTCTAATTAAATTCCAAGGAGTAAATTTTTAAAATTTTTCTTCAACTTTTCCTCTTATTATGTGTTTAGATTTGTTTAATTTGCTTATAGTGTTGATCAACCTCAACGATACAGCGAGGGAGGAGCTTGGTATTTATCAGCTGATATTCCTTATTCTAGTTTCGTTTTCATTTGGAAGTGCATAGAGAAGTTTAAATGTGGTATGCGCTATACAAGAACCGAGTATTATTTATTATTATATTCCACATACTAAGAATCTTGCTCTACGATTGGTCAAAAGTAAATCACGTGATGAAAGATAGTTCGCCCATTATTTATGGGAGAAGCAAAAAGTTCGTTACATTGTGTAGATAGTACTACTATCTACACAGTGCAATGCACTTTCACTGAAGATAGAGGTACTATCTACACAGGGCAACGCACTTTCACTGAAGATTATCCAAAAGCGCACTAAAACAGGCGTAATTAAGCGCGCATTACCAATGAGCGCAATTAAAGCAAACACATGCGCGCACCGTACCCTCAAGGGGTTGGGTTAAATTTTTTACTTTTTTGGTGTGAATTTGGGCCTGGTGTCTTTCATGTAGATGCATACACGTCCTTTTCTTTTTGTAGTTAAATTGTTTTAGATGTGGAATATAAAGCAAATAATCACCTTTTGGTTTCATTACGCATGACCTGCATTCAAACCCAATCAATGAACTAACGACTATATTGAGTTGTCTGAAATAAAGTATATTAGTAATCGCGTGAGAAAGATGAAGAGGCGTTCATAGCTCTTAATGTATGCAAATAGAAGTTATCTTTATTTACTTATCGAGATATTGTACATCATTATAAGTGGACTAATTGAAAAGTTTAATCAATAACAAAAAATGTCGTATCTGAGCAATAGTGATACTTTGAATACACAAGTTCATAATGAAGATGCATTTGTATGTTTACTGTAGAAACTTACACTCTTATAGAATAACACACTGTTAAAACAAGTATTACAAAACTGCGGGTTAAAAAATTGTTGATTAAAAAACGCTCAACCATGGTTAAAAATGTAGTGTTGATTAAAATTTACTTTTAATCTTGCGTTGGTTAAAAACAGTGTTGATCAAATTCTAGTCTACACTATTCCTTTTAAACTATGTTGGTTAAGTCTAAGTCGTTGGCAAACATTGTAACCCAGCATGGATTAAAAACAAAATTCCGACAGTAATTTTTTTTGTTTTGTAGCATTGTTTTATTGTATTCATTCAGTACAAAATATATATAACAAACAAACATACAGCTTCCTTGATTTACATAACATATTAAAATATAAAGAAAATTGTACATCTCTCAAAAAATACATAAGATAGTTTAATACACAGTACATAATGTTTTCAAATTAATTATACTGAACGAATAGTATAAATCAAATAGTTACCTACAGACAGACAAACACACCACACACGCTCACATACTCAGACACACATACAAACTTACATATTCCCCTCCCCCCTTCATTCCAGAGCTCAACAAATCCCCCCCTCCCTTCCCGAGCATTCACATCTACATGTTTGTTGGAAATCCTGTCTCTTCCTTTTCCTTAAGACCAAATTATATATTTAAAAAAAAGAAGAAAAAAAGTTCGAGTCTGAGAAAGAAGTATTTGCCTCGCCGTCCTTAACTGTGGAAGTTGTCCCATTTTTTGAAGTGAAGTATTAAAGTGCATGCCTCTCTCTCCCCCGCTAATTCTTTTTCTTCTTGCCTATTTTCTATAATTCTTTTTTTAATTTCTTGAGGAATTGGGGGTCTATTTTTAGTTGAACTATATTTAAAAATCATATGTTTTGTTAAAAGAATAATGTGATTTAACAGTTGTTCTTCTCCCGCATTGGATCTTTTTATCCCGATATGAATTTCTTGCCAGTGTAGATTTTTTAACGCTGATAAAGCAAAAAGGTCACCGCAGTCCTTCCAAATATTCGCTACCTTTTCACAGGTAAAAAACAGATGCTCATAGGTTTCTTCGTGTTTATTGCAAAAGGAGCAAAGATTGCTCACTGCATGTTTGAAAGTGTATAGATGCTTATTTTTATAAATTAAATTATATAACATTTTATCTTGAAATTCCCTCAGCTTTCTGTCTAGAGTGGATTTTCGGGGTCTTAAGAAAATAGTTCTCGTGTCCTTTTCGACCATATTGTATGTACGTTCTAAGTTGCATGTAGCATAAGATTTTCCGTTCTCATTTTTAACAATGTACTATAGATATATTTTGATGTTATGCCTTGCAAAGAGTGAGGGTTTCCGTTAATAATGAATTCTAAACTTAATTCGGTATCCTCACAAGGATGTTCATATATATATTCAAAAGAGTTTTCCATGAGAATGGAATGCCTTCATATAACTGTTTTATTATATTTATTTCAATGTTGTTTAAACCCATTTTCTTAAATTCTGTGATAGATTTCAATTCACCTTTCTTATCAACAATATGATGTATTTTAAAAACATTTTTCAGAAATAAGTCTTCATGGAAATATATTTGCCCCTGAATGCGGATACATCTATTATTGTAAATAATTTGATTTCTTTTTGAAATTTCGTTCTTAAGCAAAAAGGCTTTTGTCCCCAGCCAAGCCTCTAGCATGCTACGGTAAAATCTGGTAATGACAGTGCAAGTAAATCTGGCGATACATTACTGAAAAATATCAAGAGGCCGCCATATTTTCTAGTCAGGTATTTAAAATAACGTTTCCAAATCATATTTGAATCTCCTGTTATAAGTCTTTTCATGCACATGATTCTTTGTGTTCGAATAAATAATTGAAAATCTGTCAATTTAAGACCTCCCTTATCGTAATCTAAAAACATAGTACTCCGTTTGATTTTATCTTTTCCATTCCATAAAAAATCAAATATTAACACTTCAATTTCATGGAATGCCCACGGCGGTACAGGTGTGAGTGATGATACATATACTAATTTTGATAGAACAAAAGTCTTAATTAGTTGAATTTTCCCCATCAAAGTCAAATCTCTTTGTTTCCACCACATAAGCAGCTTCATAATTTTACTTAAGATTTCTTTGTAATTAATTTTTGTCTGGCTTTCCACGTCTAACGTAAACTGTATACCTAATATCTTTACAATGTTTACTATCTTACCAAATGGAACTATTACATCTTTATCCGCGTTAGGACCCAACAATAATACAAAGGTTTTGTCTCTATTCATCTTCAATCCAGAAATATCTGCAAAACTAGTAAACAATGAGTTTAGTCTATTAAAAGATTCAATATCATGAACAAACAACGACATGTCATCTGCATAAAGAATTTGTTTAACGTGAATATCATCAAAGGGAACCCCATGAATAGCCGAGTCGCTGCGGAGAATTAACTTTTCTATAGAACTTTCAATCTATAGAAAACTTATTATATAGAATTCTATGGAGGAAACTGATTTCTATAGACAACCTAAAAAATTCTATAGAGAATTAACTTTTCTATAGAAATTTAAATCTATAGAAAACTTATTCTATAGAATTCTATAGAGGAAACTGATTTCTATAGACAACCTTAAAAATTCTATAGAGAATGAACTTTTCTATAGAAATTTAAATCTATAGAAAACTTATTCTATAGAATGCTATAGAGGAAACCGCTTTCTATAGAGAATCCTTAAAAGTTCTATAGAGAATCTGGAATGTTATAGAGTTCTATAGAACTCTATAAAGCGTTCTATAGAATTCTATACAACTTTTTTGTAAGGTTACTGTTACTGAATACTGGTTGAGCTACAAACTATACGGGCCCGGGACACAAAACGTTTTTAATTTGAGCAAGAACCTTATTTCACTTCTTCCTTACAATCTTAGCATTGATGATAATCATATTAAAACAATTTCTTACCTGCGAACACGAGGATAAGACCTCCAAACCCCGTAAGTTAAATCAACAATGTTTACAATTTTAACCAACGACCCATGTAAGTTTAACCAACATCATGTTAATCAGCTCCGAACAAAGCATAATTAACCAACAAAAAGTTTAAAGTTATATAATCAACAAAGGGTTAAAGTTTAATCGTGTGTTAGCGTCAGTAGACACAGGATGTAGTGAAGCGTCTAGTGCAGTAGTGTGTAGAAATAGATTAGCATAGTGTAGTTTTAGCATATGCTTGCAATTTCTGCTTTCAGCTGCTGCCGCTGGCTAACCGCAAGGTGAAAAAGGGAGCCGAGTGCGTAAGCCTCCCCCTGCCAGTACATAGCCTCTCCTCCATCAAGACTCTTACAGTGCCTCCTCGCGGCAACACACGGTAACTGGGTACCTCACGGTCCCAGGCCAAACTGTAAGGGATCTCGGAGTAGCTTTGGGCCCCAGAGATGCGGCGTGCAGGCCCACCGGCGTGTGGACATGCCCTGGCGCCCATCAACCAAGCTCCATCTATGGGTTAAATAGCCCCACCTATCGAGGTTGACTTCATAGCCCAGTAAGGCCATCAACCTAGGAGTCGGAGCTCTGATGTAAAATCCCCCGTTCAACCCGCACTGGGCCAGCGTGGATGGGTAGGCCCACACAAACCAGCATGACAGACACAAATAAGCAAAGGCCCCCAGTCCCCAGCAGCTCATTTGTTCCGGACCAAGGTGGCGGCCCGCTAATCAACCCATAACGTAAGATCACTACTTCAAGAAGAGAGTCTACTGGAACTCGAGGAAGAACTACAAGGAATAAAGTGGGACATCGTTGGACTGGGTGAAGTCCGCAGACGAGGAGAAGAACTCACAGTACTGAAAAGTGGGCACCATTTCTACCATATAGGAAAGAAGAATACAAGTGAAGCAGGAGTAGGATTCCTGGTACACAAAAGCATCGCCGGTAACATTTCTGAAATAAAAGGAATAAATGAACGTCTGGCACAAATAACAATACAAATCAATAAGAGATATAAAATCAAGATTATTCAAGTCTATGCTCCAACTTCAACACACGACGATGAAGAGGTAGAGCAACTATACGAGGAAATAACGGACGGGATGCAATGCAGTAAAACAAAGTTTACAATAGTCATGGGTGACTTTAACGCCAAGGTCGGGAAAAGAGAGGAAGGAGAAGAGAGCACAATCAGCCCCTTCGGAAGTGGGCAAAGAAACGACAGGGGTGACCGACTTCTTGAATTTGCCATTAGCAACAAAATGAAAATAATGAACACTTTCTTCACACTGTGAAAAATTTGGGCAATATTTTTCGACCATTTACCCAACGTTGTGCCAATAGTCAACCCAACCATCTATTGGGCAATATTTTGCCCAGTGGTATTGGTAAACGTAAGCACCCTACTTCACACGTGCATAATTGTTTCGTATTTTGACCAAAATTTGGGCAAAGATATGACCTTTCAACTGCCCGACTACGGTAGCCCACTTGTTGGGAAAATCTTGACCAGCTGTTGGGCCACTGGGAAAAATATTGCCCAATAGATGGTTGGGTTGACTATTGGCACAACGTTGGGCAAATGGTCGAAAAATATTGCCCAAATTTTTCACAGTGCAAGAAAAGAGCATCAAGTAAATGGATATGGAAAAGCCCAGGCGGCAACACAAAGAATGAAATTGACTTCATATTAACTGATAACCCTCACATTATCCAAGACGTGAAAACAATCAGCAAGGTGAACGTGGGAAGTGACCACAGGATGGTATTGGGCAAGATGAAAATCAACACCCGACTAGAGAGGCAAAAACTCCTAAAACCAAAACAAAGTAGCATCAACCTAGAGAAACTAAAAGAGAAGAGAACAGAATTTCAACTGGAGTTGAAAAACCAATTTCAACTTCTGACGGACAAATGCACAGACGAGGAAGGAAACAGATCTCTTGAAACATGGACTGATCTGCTAATGGAAAAAACCCAAGAAACCGCCATAAAGATCGCAGGGAAAAAACCAAAAACCCGTGAAAACAAGATATCAAAATCTACCAGAAAACTAATGGAAAAAAGAAGGAACATGAAAGCAGAAGGCATAGGCATAACAAATGTTGAATATGTAGACACCTGCAAAACAGTAAGGAAAAAGCTACGTGAAGACATCCGTAGTTACAACACAACAATGATCAAATCCACAATTGAGGAAAACAGAAGCCTGAAGAAAACTTACAAGAAACTAGCACATGGAAAACAGAAAATCACAAGCCTCCTCGACAGCAATGGACAAGAAATCACAGATCAGGACCAGATACTTCAAAGAATTGAAGAGTTTTATGAACAACTATACAACAGCAATAAAGAGACAGAAGATCCAGGAGAACCACAAGAAGAGATCCCAGTTGTAACTAATTGGGAGGTTCAACATGCAATAAATCAAATGAAGAGAGGGAAGTCACCAGGCCAAGGCACCATACTTATAGACACAATCAAAGAAGGAGGAGACACAATAACTGAGGAACTAGCCAAACTTTACAATGCATGTATGCAAACGAGGAGGGTACCACATCAATGGAAAGAAGCCACAATGATAATTCTGCACACAAAGGGGGACAAGCGAGATCTAAAGAACTACATACCCATCAGCCTCCTCTCAAACCTGTATAAGCTGTACACAAAAATCATCACCAACCGGCTAGAGAAAATCCATGATAATAACCAACCAAGGGAGCAGGCAGGCTTCAGAAGGGGTTTCTCAACTATGGACCACATCCACACCATTAATCAACTGAAAGAAAAATACCAAAAGTACAACATCCCTCTATGCGTAGCATTCGTAGACTACGAAAAGGCATTTGATTCCGTCGAAACCTATGCAGTACTGAAGGCACTTCAAGACCAAGGAATAAACAATGCATACATCAAAATCCTTAAAGACATTTATTCAGACTGCTACAACACTGTCAGAATGCACAAGGCCAGCAACAAAATCATGATAAGAAAGGGAGTTAGACAGGGAGACACCGGCTCACCAAAATTCTTCATTGCTTGCCTAGAGAGCATCTTCAAAACATTATACTGGTCATCAAAGGGAATCAACATAAACGGGGAAAACATGAGTCACTTAAGATTTGCAGACGATATTGTCATCATATCTCACAACTTAAACGACCTCGAAATAATGCTGCAAGAACTGTACGATGCAAGCCGACTAACATGTCTCAAAATGAACATGAAGAAGACTAAAGTCATGGCAGGATCAGTCAAAGATCCAAAACAAATCCAAGTGAACGGTACCAAAATGGAGCAAGTAGAGGAGTATATTTACTTAGGGCAACGTTTCTCCCTCCAAGACAAAAATCAAGATAACGAAATAAGAAGAAGAATCAAAGCTGGATGGCAAGCTTTTGGTAGATACAGCACCATCATGAAAGGCAAACTTCTATTATGCCTGAAAAAGAAAGTATAACCAGTGCATCATCCCAGCAATCTCATACGCTGCAGAAACATGGACACTAACATCAAAAATGGAAAGAAAGCTAGCAGCATCTCAACACAACGTGGAAAGAAGTATTCTAAGCATCACATACAAAGACAGAAAAACGAACAAATGGATCAGGGAACAGACAAAAGTCCAGGACATCCTTGAAACAGTGAAAAGAAGGAAATGGAATTGGGCGGGCCACATCAGCCGTAATAGGAATGACAATCGCTGGAGCTCAGCAATCACTCACTGGACACCATATGAGGGAAAACGAAACAGGGGACGTCAAAGAAAAAGATGGCGAGACGAGCTGCAACAGTACTGGGGACAGACAAATTGGCACCGACAGGCGCTGAACAGAGGCATTTGGAGACATCATGCTGAGGCCTTCATCCTGCAGTGGATCGAAAATGGCAGTGGATCGAGAACAAAAAAGTAAAGTTTAATAGACACCATTTTAACCAACATAGAGCAAATTTTTTAAACCAATAAACGATTAATTTTGTTTATCAACTACAGTTTAAACTTTAATCAACAGGCTGTTGGTTAAAGTTTAACCAACGATTGTGTGATTCATATGGTAATCCGTGGTTGTTTAAAATTTTAACCAACTTGATTAAATTTGTTAAAGGTACTATGTCCCTTTTGCAGCCAACCTCAAATGCTGTAGAACTTTGCAGGAATTATGAATATGTCATGTATGTCCTATCTGTGAAATTTAAACGTTAGCAGTGTCCTCATATTCAAATTATGCAAGGAAAACCGTTTACTTGGTAGACTTCACTGTCAGACACTATTGAGTGACTGACTGACTTTTTTTCTTCTTTGGTAATAACATACATGAAAAGAGTTGTAAAGGGTACATGAGCATTTGTCTACATCAATAACCCACTTCTTGTGATGGCCAAGATTAAACTGATTGAATCTTTGCGCAGCATAAAACGTATGACCATTCGGTACAATTGTCTAAAAATCAAGACTATTACTTTTGGGCTCTATAGCCCTAAAGTCGATTTGACAACTAATAGTCGTTATTTTCCCACTTGAAGACATTTTCAAGCCCCACTTTTTTTAGGGAAGTTCTAAATTAGTATTATCTTTCAAATGCAGTTGGAATTTAACTTTTTCATTTTTTTGGCCTGCAAATGGGACATAATACCTTTAATACTTGTTCTAACAGTGCATAAGAAAAGAGTTATTTGTACTGTACGCAACTGACTCAATATAAAGTAAACTAATTAAGAACAAATAAATGTCGGAATATCTTTCTAAAATACACTCACATTTCTTTTGTTTATGTCAAAGACATGTACTATTTATTCAGTGACATACCACAATCAATATCAATCTTTTGTCATTGTTTATTGTTAATGCCTCATTGTTTGAACATCGGTAATCTGGATATTTCTGTAAACAACGCCCTCTATAAAGTAGCATTCAATTTGGTGAATCTTTAAAATATATTTATTGAAACTTTACATATATTGAAGGAGATATGGTTTTGAAGTTTATAATTACTTGCAAATAGATATTGCTACTATACATGTAGGACAGAAGGAAGGGATGAACCTGATCCTTGTTTCATGAAACTAGTTATCAATAACAAGTTACGATAACTGCTATAAGGTTCTGAAAATGTGACCTTTTATTGGCTCAAAGCAAATTTGTCAGAGAAATATAGCATCTGTTATTCCCCCCCCCCCGAAAATTTGAAAAAGTGCCCCCCCCCCCCCCCACCCACTAATGGATAGCAAATACTGAATAAAGACTGCAACACACTTTTAGGCTCTGGAGGGCCAAAGAGTGCAGCGTTTAGACTAATACAAATGCAAAAACCTTCTCGCTCGGTCGCTAACCTCCCTTACATAATTTCAAAATGTACAAGGAGATATTGTAGAAAATCTGTATTCCGTTGGTATCACGTAAGCACAGTTTACACTGTATGTTTACAAGATTAGGAGTTATAGAAAAAGATCAGTGCTACAAAAACGAATATTCCGCTTGCTCTTTTCAGTAAGAAGTCACAACAACATAGTCTATAGCCTACAATACATTATTGTCAACTCCCATAAGAAATCCGGCCATCTGATTGGTCGAAATTGGAGTCTTGATTTTAGCCATTCCCGTAAAGAAACGAAAAATGCCAAAACCGTTTAATAGTCCAAGAGTAAATTCCCTCAACATTCCTGTTACCGGAAAAGAAAAAAAAAATTGCTGCGATACCCATTGCTTTACGTTTAAAAATGTTATTTGAGCGAGCGCGGACACCATTCAGTCCTTTTTCTAGCTGCGATTCCCAACTGATCGACAATTTCAGTCATTTTTCCGGCAAAGATAAACAGACAGTTTCTCAGATTTTCCGTGATGTTTTAACCAATCTTTACTCAATATAAGGTAAAAATTCTTGGTAGATTTTTGTTTGAATTCGGCATATAAAAGACATATCGATTGCTTTAATATTCGAGGTCTGGCAGGATCTGCGCGGTTCCCTTGAGCGTATAAAAACAGCCAGACCTCTCAAAGCAGTTGATATCTCTATAATATGACAGAGGCCTAGAGTGGGAAATAGAAATCCCATCCATGCCCCCCATGCCCAAGCTCCCTACTTCATAAATTGATCTACTAAACTGATAATTAAAACCCTTCGGTCTGCACGCTTTTTAATAGCTAAGTACAAGTGAAGTGTTTAAACAGGTATATTGCTTGGTACTATAAGGAATGTAATTTTTTAATACAAAAACACTTCAGAAACCTGTGAGGAAGTAGCCACTGCTGTCACCTTCACCCCTCTCGTTATTTGACCCCCCCCCCCCGCAGTAACATTCAAACGTTTTTCTCACTTTTTTGTAAATTATAATTTTTTAAGCGTTTATGGAAAATGACAAATTCCCAAATTTACAGTCAGACAAACAATATGCTTCTTTAGAATCCAACATGTCTGGGCCCGCGGATCGGCGGGGCCCGGGGGCCCTCAATTTTTTCAAAAGAATGTTGAAGAAAAGAAAGAAAGAAAGAAAGAATATTGACCTGCCAGTGAGGTATCAACTTATGCTCATCTGACCGTAATTTAAAACCTAAAACTTAACTTGCCGGGGCTCCACCCCCTGGACCCAGCCTTATACCCCTGAGCTTTATGGGACGCTGCCCCTGGACCCCAGGCCAATTAGTGACCTGCCAGTGTCACAAATAAGGTATCAAAATATACTCATCTGACCGTAATTAAATACCTGAAACCCCTGAACTTGCGGATACTCCACCCCTGGACCCCACAAGGGGCCCTGGGTGGATCCCGGATGCTCATATGTTCGTAATTAAACGCCTAAAACCCTTGGGATTCCGTGCTGCCCCTTTGACCCAACCAAGGGCTCTAAGGTGGCCGGGCCGCACTGCATGGATGCTTTAGGGGGCTCCACCCCTGGACCCTGTGCAAATGTATGCTCTACTCGCTACGCTTTACGTGATCATTGCTACTTTACCCCCCCCCCCCCCACACACACACTTTGAAAAACGTTCTGCGGGACATGCATGTAACATAAGAGTGGTGGTGATGCGGATTTTTGTCTCCTTCTGTATGCATGCACCCCCCCCCCAGAAAAACGTTTTGCTCGTAGTCCCTCGCATTTCGCCCCCCCCCCGGTCATGAAAAGATTGGGGTGGGGTGGGGGGGGGGGGGGGGGGTAAGAGCCGCAAATTGGAAAATTATGCCGACCGATATTTCGTTCAGTGGGGGGGGGGGGGGGTCAGTTTTTTTGCAACCCTTTAGCACAATGTTTTTGTTGTTGTTGACATTTCACTTAAAGTGAGGGG